>JAVJIF010010620.1:0-107378 GCA_038442645.1 Agave tequilana
TATCGTTTTTCCTTCCCTTTCGTTTCTTTCATGCATTCTTGCATTTCATTCATACATCGAGGACAATGCATGAGATAGGCGTGAGTGAGAGTTTACTAACATACTAACAAAGGTTTTTACTAACATAATTTTTTCTTTCTTTTTTTTTAAACTTTTTGAAGAAGGAACAATTTTTTAACTTATTTTTGTAAGTAATTAAGTTATCTTAAGGATAGGAGAATTATAATTAGGATTTCTTATACTTGGTCAAAATAAGATTATTTGTTTAATTTCTAAATTAGGAAGAAAATTAGAAAAGTAATTTAGTCTTGATTTTTACCTTGATGAAATATGCATACTTTATACACTTACACACTTAGGATTCAAAACAAGACTCTTGTGCCTTATAAAAATTATTATTATTATATATATAAAATCATCTGATTAAGCTGGGTAATTGTGCCTCACAAAGTATAAGTATTCACGCCTAAAGTGATGTATATCATAAATAAACATCTTTAGTTTGTGGCCTTATTTGCTCGAGTCCTTAAGTCCGAGGGTTTTTTCTCACCCGGTGCCCTAAGATCATCTGGTTTGGGAGTCACCGACTTTAGGCTCATTATATGGGTGAATTAGAAAGCCTAATAAGACTAAAGAATATTAATTCAAAAAAGAAGAAAACTAAAAAATATAATATATAAGGCATAAAAGTACGAATCTTCTCCTCTAAGCTGTTGAGGAGGCAAGTTATCGCATAAGCCAAGTCACGTCAGTAGGATCTATAGCAATAGGTGGAGGCTGAAGTAGATGAGCCAACTTGTTTTGAGAACCAATGAAAATACGAAACGTCTGTACCCATGACAGGTAGTTAGAGCCATTCAACTTCACCTTAGTTCCAAAACCGTCTTGGGCATAGAAGTCTTAACCGTCAGTAAGAAAATCAGAGTGGAGAGGAACTCGTAGCCTTTGACATAGTAGTCAATTAGATAAATTATCAGAAAACATCCAGGAGTAAGCAGAAAACATCCAGGAGTAAGCAGAAACACTAGTAACTCAGAGGAATAGCCAGTTCAGACCAGGTCAGATTTTAGCATAAGAAACTTGCCTGAAAAACAGTAGAACAGTGAAAATCCAGATCAGATTATATATTACCTAATCTGACCCGGCAGTTGAGAAAAAAGATAGCCCGATCAGATCAGAACAACAGTAGCAGTTGAGATGGTGCATGAGGCCTTCTACGATGTCATCGATGTTGGGGAAGTGGTTCATGAGTGTTGGAAGCCTCGATGGGCTTCAGCGATGGTGTAGGTGCCCTCGCTGGGGTTCGACGAGGATCCAGGTGCCCTTGCTGGGCTTCGACGAGGGTCCAGGACCCCTCGCTGAGTTTGGCGAGGGTGCATGACCCTCGTTAGGGTTCGGAGAGGTGCAGGGAAGCCTCGCGGGGCTTGGTGACAGTCGGGGACTTCTTTTGAGGGAAAACGAAGGTGGTGGAGGCGTTGGAGAGAAGAATGAGAGAGGAGAAGAGGATGACGACGCTTAGGGTTGGTTTTTTTTTTTTTTTTTTATTTGCTCTGATACCATGTTAGCAAACAAACTCAAAGCATAATGATTCATTAGTAAGAGATCAATTTATATAGGTTACAACTAGGATATGGGTAATGGGCCAAAGCCGAATAACCCACTACCCAATATCTAATATCCACTAACATTCACAACAACATAAACTGTATGCTATGTAACTCATATGCTAACTGGAAATCTATAATGATCACAATTTGCCATAAAAACAGCATTGACACCATTGGCCTTACTTTTGTACTACAAGACTCCGCCAAATATATTTACAAGGTTACCTTTCAGTTTCTTGTCATATTCTCTCATGGCTGAGCTCTCTCAAATTGCCTTTTATCCCCTCTCCAATCAAGGTTCCTGTTTCGATTGCTGTAGCTGTTCGAATGTATTGGTCAAATCTAATCTTACAGGCATACTGGAGGTGGACATTGTAGTGACTGGAGGTATGCTTTATAATTGCAGAAAGGTCTCAAATTTTTAAAATATTTTTTGTTCATAGCTTCAGATATATTCTCATCACATTATGTATATTTGTTCATAAATTATAAGAATTTAGAAATATTTTTGTTCATACCTTCTAATATAACAGGCTCTCATAGTTTCTGATCCTTTCTCAAACTCCTTTTCTGTTCTAGGCAAGGTTTCTAATCTCTGGTGGACATTGCTCTAATTAGAGGTTTCTATATAATTTCAGAAATACATAGTTATTTTAGGAAATATATTTTGTTTAGTCTTCTGATTTCCATCTGCTAATGTATTTAGTGTATTTTGTATGATGACCCCAATGATAATTATCTGTTTTGCCTTTAAATGAGTCAATTTTCTCATTTTAGGCCTTCCATACAGAGTTAATGCATGTATGAGAGGACATATGTCAAGAGATTAATTGATATAGCATTGTCATGATGTAAGTTGCTTATGTATGTAGTTAAAGTGAAAACATGACATGATAGAGTAACAGGTTCAGAAATATCATGAATTAGGAACTCGTCATTACCATTTAGATATATTGTATGATGACCCCCAATGATAACGATTACATTTATAAATGAGTCAATTCTCATTTTAGGACTTCCATCGGAGTGAATAGATGTATGAGAGAAAATGTAAGATTGTTTAATGTAATTTTTCGTACTTGGTCATCCCTGCCCCTACCCCCACCCCCACCCCACCCTGAAAACACACACGCCCCCACCCCCAGCACCCCCTAAAAATAAAGAAAATAAGGAACCACCTAACGGAAAAACAACAAGCAAAGACATTGAGAACAATTTGTTGTGCGCAAGGGACAACAACCTCTCTGAGGATCCGCCAATGCCAGGCGGAGACTTGATGCAACCGGAGACGTACCCAACACGACAAGAACAGAGAACAATAGAGAAAAGCAATCACACAATATTTAACGAGGTTCGGCACCGTGCCTACGTCCTCGGGGCAAGGGAGAGAAATTTTATTGATTCAACAATCAATACAAACTATACAAGAGGGAAACTTGAGGAGATTCTTCAGGGATACAATACATGAGGGCTCTAGCGTTATTTATAGCCATAGAGTCCCTGGATTTAAGGAAACCCAGATTAGATTCGATCCCATCTAGAAAAGGAATCCGAATCCGAAAAGGAAAGCCAAAACGCGTCTGTCGGTCGACCGGCCGGTCGACCGACCCATGCCACGGTCGACCGCGCCGGTCGATCGACCCAACCGAGAGCTAAGGCTTGTCAGTCGGTGGCCCGGTCGTCGCTCTCTCTGCCACGGTCGACCGGGCGGTCGACCGTGATGATCCTGTGCACGTTGTGCACACCGGTCGACCGGCGGCCAACCGGCCTTCTCCACCGGCCGACCGGACGCCGGCCGACCGGGAGCACAATCTGGCCTGCTTCAATGTGCCGTCTTGCTCCTTTGTCTTCCGATCTCTGTGCTACTTCCTCTACTTCCTCTATCTCCTCTCTCCTTACAATTCTCCACCTCGGTAAAGATTTTTAAAATCTGAGCCAATCTCCAACGAACTCCAGTCTATCACCTGGCGAAATTGACACACGATCTGGCGAAATCGACACACGATCTTGGCTTGCGCGCTCCGGACGAAATCGACACACGATCTCAGCGAAATCGACACACGATCTCGGCTTGGAACCTTTAGCTCAGCTATCCAACTGGAATGCATCACATATGTCTTCCCTACACTTCACCTTAGGGCGTGTTTGGTTGCAAGGAAGTGGGCGGAAGTAAGGAAATAGGGAAGTATAATTGCTCACTTCCCTGTCTATCCAAACATCGGAAAAGAAAAATAAGAAAACCTTTTTTTTCCTTTTCTCTTTTCTCTTTTACACAACCATTTCCTCACTTTCAAAGTGCTACAGTTAATTTGTGGTCATGTAATCTCATTTGTAATAAGTTGTAGCACAAAACAGTTAATTTTTTTATCATGTAAATCTCATTTGCATTCTAGTTACAGTCCATTTTTTATTTTTCTTAATTAATTTTTATTTTAATATTATTTTGCGGTCAACTTTGTGTCTCAACTTTTTTATTTCCACTTTCACATTACCATCCAAACACCGGAAAAAACATAACATTTTTCAAACCACACTTCCCAACAACATCCAAACCCGGAAAACTTACTAACCAATTCCCAAGTTCCAAGAGAACTATAACATTTCCTCACTTCTTCACTTCCTCACTTCTACCCTTAACCAAACAGGTCCTAGGAGAACTTCCAAACATGCGATTAACGAACGTGTCTTCAACTCAGTAACTTCATGACCTCACGAAGAGCTCATCATGAGTCAACACTGACTCTCCAATTGACTGGCTCTATCCAGTCTACATGTCTTCAGCTGACAGTCCAACCAGTCTGAGTAGAGCACACCGAACACCATCATCGGCTTCAACAACTGGATGCACACCCCCTTTATGCAAGCTTAACTATTTTCTCACTAGAAGATCAACTGTTCATCGAGATCACAACGCTTCACCTCTACGTGAAGTCCAACTCTTCACCTCTATGTGAAGTCCCAGTCAGCTTCTCGAGAACCCAAACAGCTTCATATAGGTTGCATCATCATTTATGGCTGCGCCTTTATGGCTGCCTACGTACGTTGCCCAAAGGATCAGCCAACCGTAGTTCATTTAAATGAGCTTCATCAAGCTCAAACACTTATACCTGAATCTTCAGCAGCGAACCTATCTGGCTGAGTCATATGAACCTCCTCACGACCATCATGGAGAACAACGACCTTCAACTTGAGCTTGTCGCGATCACAGCTTGAGATTCATGCTTCTTTACCACGAGCGTGGTTTTACCTTAGTTCCAATGGCTGCAAACAATTCGACATTCTCATCAATGTCTTTAACCTGTTCAGTATCAACCCTGGCTACATGATTTTCACCCGGTGTCACCTCCGTGAAGTCTTCACTGATACCGAACCACAGGAGATGGTGGAGTAGCATCAACCTCCACCCGCTGCGATACTTCCTTGGTCTTCGTCCTCTCCACCTGCTGAGAGACGGTAGACTTCAACACTGAAGTCTCATCAAACGTGACATGCCGACTCAACACGATCTTGTTTTCGTGGTCCCATAAAGCCTTTCATATTTCGCTTGACGCCCAAAACACAAACTTCTTTGCTTGCGGATTCACTCCTTAATCTTCCTACTTGTCTGCTTCTTCATTCTTCCTTTCCCTTTACCACATATTTAGCGCTTCACACCTTTGTCTCATGGGATATATCCAATAATGCCTAGATAAATTATCAATAAAAGAGACAGTACCTGTGACCTTCAAGCGATGCAGTCTTAGCAGGTCCCCAATGCTTACGTGAACACAATCAAGAAGACCTTCTGAGCGGTGAGTACTGTGCTGGATTTCACTTCTTCTTGTCCAGAACGTTGTTTTCACCCTCCAAGTTGCAGGTAGCAGCACCTTCTAATGATCCCTTCTTTGCAAGAGCTTGCAAAGACTTTTCACCTCCATGTCCGACCTTCACCTGCCAGACCTTTGTGCAACCATTATCTAAAGAACTAGAAGTCTCCATTTGACCTGTAACCGTACTACCCTTTAAGTAGTAGAAATTTTCCCCGGCAGACACCCTTCATAACCACCATTGAGCCTTTGGTCATCTTGAGAACACCATCTCGTATAGATACCACAAGGCCCAATGCTTCCAAAGCACCAACAGAGATAAGATTCCTTTTGAGTTAAGGTACATACCTCACCTCCTTCAATTCTCGTACTATCCCATCAACCATCTTGATACGGACTGTACACATCCCTTCTATACTACACAGATGATCATCACCCATGACCGTGTAACATCCATCTAGCTTCTCAAAACTAGAAACCAGGCCATGTTCGGGCACACATGATAGGTGGCTCTTATCTAAGATCAACTCAGCATTATCTGAGTATTCAATAGTGGGAGTAGTAACAGAGAGAGAGAATATCGATGAGTCTTCATCCGATCCATCCGCTTGTGCGAGATTCGCCTCGGTGTTTGACTCCACCTTCTTACCTTTGGCCTTCGCGCAGTCACTTTCCAGTGCCCTAGTTCCTGGTACAAGGCGCACTGATTCCTCTTCAGATCTCTGAATCCTGATCTGAACTTCTCTTTCCCTGATCATCTCTTCCCTTCCTATTGGAACTTCTGCCTCTTCGATCTTCCCTGATCATCTCTTCCCTTCCTATTGGAACTTCTGCCTCTTATCTCCAATGCCTCTGCTGTTGTGCTTCCCGAAGAAAATCTATCCTGTCTCCTTGCTTTATAACTCACAAGAGCAGCAGACACCTCATTGTAGTTAAGGAATTTTCTTCTATTATCAATGTAAGAGTAAAGGTCCCATACTCTTCCCTAGGAAGAGAGTTCAAAAGAATTACCGCCTTATCTTCTTCACTGGTCTCTACATCCACATTAACTAGATCTGTAAGAAGCTTCGTGTAGCGATTCAAGTGTTCATTGACGGTATCCTCTTTGCATTTGAAAACCATAAAGCTTACTCTTCAACTGCAATCGTGATTCTATGCTTTTCGTCATACTTCTTCTCCAGGATCTCCCACAGCTACCTCGCAGATGTCTCGTGCAACACATGATACTTGATGTCTTGTGTCCAACAAGACCTGATCAAGCCACACGCCGAACGATTCATCTTGTCCCAATCTTCTTCCGTCGTTGATGCGCGCTTCTTCTTCAACCGTAGTGTCTTCGAGGTTTGATGCCGTCAGCGCATCATAACCTCACACCTCCACATACCAAAGCTGTTCGTGCCGTTGAACTTCACCACATCAATCCTTGGATGTAGATTCATAGATCTCACCGATATACTTTTTCTAGCCATCTTCTCAACTGATTCCTCAAAGTAATGTGGAAACAAACGGAGTTAGATAAAACAAACTAGATAAAGATAGGATCTTTACCTCCACGCGAAACCTTCGAAGAGTTTCCGAAACTATCTACTCCTTCGAATTGATTCCTCAAGCAATCTACACGCTGTTTTGAGGTTGACACACGATCCCACAAACAGTCCCACGCCGCTCCGAGATCGACACACGATCTCCGCCAAACAGCAACTGATGCCCTTGAATCAACACACGATCCCACGCCGAATCTGGGATGCTCTGATACCAATTGTTGTGCGCAGGGAACAACAACCTCTCTGAGGAATCCGCCAATGCCAGCAGAGACTTGATGTAGCCGGAGACGTACCCAACACGACAAGAACAGAGCACAATAGAGAAAAGCAATCAACACAATATTTAACGAGGTTCGGCACCGTGCCTACGTCCTCGGGCAGGGAGAGAGATTTTATTGATTCAACAATCAATCCAAACTAATACAAGAGGGAAACTTGAGGAGATTCTTCGGGATACAATACATGAGGGTTCTAGCCCTTATTTATAGCCACAGAGTCCCTGGATGTAAGAAACCCAGATTGGATTCGATCCCATCTAGAAAAGGAATCTGAATCTCAAAGGAAAGCCAAAACGCGTCTATCCAGTCGACCGACCCATGCCACGGTCAACTGTGCCGGTCGACCAGACTCAACCGAGAGCTAAGACTTGTCAGTCGGTCGACCGGGCCGGTCGACCGCTCTCTGCCACGGTCCGCCGGGCGGTCGACCGTGATGATCCTGTGAATCAACACGATCCCACGCCGAATCTGGGATGCTCTGATACCAATTGTTGTGCGCAGGAAACAACAACCTCTCTGAGGAATCCGCCAATGCCAGGCAGAGACTTGATGTAGCCGGAGACGTACCCAACACGACAAGAACAGAGCACATAGAGAAAAGCAATCAACACAATATTTAACGTGGTTCGGCACCGTGCCTACGTCCTCGGGGCAAGGGAGAGATTTTATTGATTCAACAATCAATCCAAACTAATACAAGAGGGAAACTTGAGGAGATTCTTCGGGGATACAATACATGAGGGTTCTAGCCCTTATTTATAGCCACAGAGTCCCTGGATGTAAGGAAACCCAGATTGGATTCGATCTTATCTAGAAAAGGAATCCGAATCTCAAAAGGAAAGCCAAAACACGTCTGTCCAGTCGACCGACCCATGCCACGGTCAACCGTGCCGGTCAACCAGACCCAACCGAGAGCTAAGACTTGTCAGTCGGTCGACCGGGCCGGTCGACCGCTCTCTGCCACTGTCGACCGGCGGGTCGACCGTGATGATCCTGTGCACGTTGTGCACGCCGGTCGACCGGGCGGTCGACCGGCCTTCTCCACCGGTCGATCGGACGGTCGACCGGGAGCACAATCTGGCCTGCTTCAATGTGCCGTCTTGCTCCTTTGTCTTCTGATCTCTGTGCTACTTCCTCTACTTACTCTATCTCCTCTCTCCCTACACAATTACTATAAAATAAATAACCGTTCAAAAAAATTTACGGATGAAGTTAACTGCTTGAATTGATAATAAAAAATTCCATTATTAAATTTAATTCCTGTTACTCTGAAAAAATGTAATGATACCATTACACCCAAGAAAATAACATAGTTTGTCCAACTTGTAATGAGTGTATGTATTTCCAAAGTAAGACTTGCTAAGACATTCAGTCTAGAAATGTAACATACATCATTATTCATGTAACATTAACTTTTTGTCACATCAAGTAAGCTGCACCAAATGAAATTTATAACACAACTACATTATCCAACATTAAAGATCCATATCAACTCTCATTATTTAACTATAATGTTGAGACTAACTATAGTTGTCACGCCAAAGATTTTGAAATGGTTAAATCCCGGAATGTGGCTTGATAATGCTGATTACTAATGATCCAAGATGCACATTTCTACAAGTTTTTCCCCTTTTCTTGAACATGCATAGAGCAATATGTAAATCAACCTATACTTAACAATATATCCAACAACTTATATGGATGTTAGATCGATCAAATAACTCCACATAAATCATAATACCAGGTGAAGACTTCTAGGTCATATATATTCATGTCTCAAGAAGCCTTACTGGTCTTAGTCCCAAACTGATACCATACGTCTCACTAGCAAATCCATATACAAAAATAATACCAATTTCCAATTCAATCATATACATATGCATCTATATGAAAACAAAATAATAGCTTACAATTATGAAAAGAGGATCTAGTCATAGTAATGCCTCATCTTCTAAAATCTTGTACTCTTGAAGTAAACAAACTAAAATCTAAAAATATAAATAATGAATGGAATGAATTCACTACTGCGTAAGCAACTCTTCAAATCTACATTATTCAAATTCTTATTACCTAACATGCATGGAATTTAACTATTACATAAACATGAAATCATTTTAATAGATACATATTATCATGATAAAAACTTTTTTTACATCTATTTTCACAATAAGACATAACCATAAATTTTAAATAATATTCGACGATCTTTTTTTTATTGTTCTCTCAAAATCAATAATCCTAGTAAAGAAATTTATACTTATTACTTGTTAATCCTAGAATTCATCATTATTGTCAAGAGACACATGTCCTTTACATGAAATCAATTATGTTCTTCAAATAATTAATAGAAGAAAGTTTGTAATGATATCGATAATAATAATAATTCCATCAAAGTTTACTATCATAGATACAATAAAATTAACTGTTTAATATTAACATCGATTAACATGGATTAGTCTATCAAAGTTCAGTATCATAATATGATAAAACAGTTCTATCAAATTCAATATCATGGATATAAAAAAACAATTCTATCAAAGTTGAGTAGCATCAATATGATAAAATTCAATACCACAATAATAACATAAATAATTTTATCAGAATTCAATATAACAAATACTATAAACAATTCAATTTCCATCGATAAACACACATAATTCTATCAAAATTCAATATTGAAGTTTGCAATTGAAAATGTGATAAACAATTTTGTTTACCATATCAAAAGCAATAACAACTCCTAAAGGTCAATAACCAAATATGATAAATCATGTGAGATACAATAGGAGTGATCCAAATACCATTCTTTCATAATTTTCTATCATTAGTTTCTCAGATCCATAGACCTGCTAGCCAATAGTAAAAATAACCATGTTGGTTTTTACCCCAACACATCTAGTAGAGTAATCCCTAACTGGGATAAATCCAAATAGGTTCAGTAAATCTCCATGAACATCTTCAAAGGAGTCCAGTAAAACCTTCTTAAATGTCTCCAAAGAGTCCAGTAAATGCCACCTGACTCATAAGATATTATTGGACCACTCAAAGACGTTCAGGTGGTATTTACTGGACTCCTTGGAGATATTTAAGGAGATTTTACTGGACTCCTTTGTAGATGTTCATGGAGATTTACTGGACCCATATGGATTTTATTCTAACTACGATACCTGTTTGGGTAAAACTGACAGAGTTATTTCTATTGTTAACTAGTAGGTATATGGACTTGATAAACTAATGATAAAAATCATGAATGAATGGTATTTGAATCACTCCTTACGTATGTCACATAATTTATCATATTTGGTTATTGAACATTAATGAGTTATTGCTTTCAATATGGTAAACTAAACTATTTATCACCTTTTCAATTGCAAACTTCAATATTGAATTTTGATAGAATTATCCGTGTTTATCGATGTGGAATTGAATTTTTTTATCGTATTTGCTATATTGAATTTGGATAAAATTATTGTGTTTATTGATGTGGTATTGAACTGTTTTATCATATGTATCATACAAAACTTTAATAAGACTATTTTATCATATCTATGATATTGAACTTTGATAGACTAATCTGATAGTGAAATTTTATGGAATTACTATTATTTATTGATTTATTACAAACTTTCTTTTACTTAGTTATTTGAAGAACATAATTGATTTCATGTAAGAGACATGTGTCTCTTGACAATAATGATGAATTCTGGCATTAACAAGTAACATGTATAAATTTCTTTACTAGGTTTATTAGCTTATGAGAGAATACTAAGAAAAAGTTTATCGAATATTATTTAAAATTTTATGGTTACACCATACTATGAATTAGATGTAACTAATAGTTTTTATCCTCGTAATATGTCTCTATTAAGATGATTTCATGTTTATGCGATAGTTAGGTTTCATGCATGTTAGGTAATAAGAACTTGAATAACGTAGAGTTGAAGAGTTCCTTGCCGAGTGGTTAATTTGTTCCATTCACTATCGATATTTTTTAGATTTTAGATTGTTTACTTTAATAGGACCAGATTTTAGAATACGAGGCATTACGTATGAGTGGTTTCTCTCTTCACACTTACAACTAATATTTTGTATTGTTCATATAGATGCATATGTATATTATTGAATTGGGACTTGGTGTTATTTTTATGTATATGGATTAACTAGTGAGTTTGCATGGTAACTTGGACTAAGACTGGTAATGGGTTCTTGAGACATGTATGCATGAAAGATTATGACTAGAAGTCTTGACCTGGTATTATGATTTATTTGGAGTTATTTGGTCGATCTAGTATTAGCCATTGGGTCATTCATTGAGCCGGTTCTCACAATTTTTCCCTCAAACCAGTGCTTAGGATTTTACCTCAAGCGAAGCTTCGGTCATTCGTCTAGTTGGATCTCAGATTGTTTTTCCTTAAGCTTGGGTCATTCGTTGACCCGTAGCTCAGAAGCTCAGCACGACCCGAAGCTTGGGTATTACCTCGAGCCAGAGCCTGGATCGTTTGTCGATCCAAAACTCGGAATTTTGTCGAACCGGAGCTCGAGATTTTGCCTTGAGCCAGAGCTCATTAGGTCATTCGTCATGATAGAGCTCGGATCATTCGTTTAGGTGTTGCTTGGGATTATGCTTAGGCTCGTGATTTTTTCCTCAAGTCGGAGCTTGGGACATTTGTCGAGCCAGAGGAAGGGTTTCGCCTTGGAGCTCGGGATTTTGCCTTGAGCTGGAGCTCGGGGTTTTGCCTCAAGCCAAAGCTTGGGACATTCGTCGAGTCAGAACTCGAGATTTTGCCTTGAGCTGAAGCTTGGGTCATTCTTCAAGCCAGAGCTCCGGATTTTTCCTCGAGTTGGAGCTCGAGTCATTCGTCGAGCAGGAGCTCAGGTCATTGGTTGAGCCGGAGCTTTAGATTTTGCCTGAGCTGAAGCTTAGATCAATCGTCGTGCCAGATCTCAATTTTTTATCTTGAGCCAAAGCTCGGGTCATTCGTTTACCCAGAGCTTGGGATTTTACCTTGAGTCATAGCTTTGGTTTTTGCATTGACCCAGAGCTCAGGTTATTCGTCAAGCCGGAGCTTGGACTTTTGCCTCTAGCCAGAGCTCAAGTTTTTCCTCGAGCCGGAGCTCAGGTCAGCAGAAGCAGGGGATATTGCCTCGAGTTGGAGCTCAGCTAATTCGCCTAGCCGAAACTTGGGGTATTCGTTGAAAGATGAGCTCAGGATTTTTCCTCAAGTCGAAGCTTGGGTCATTCATCGAGCCAGAGTTCGGGTTTTGTCTCGAGTCGGAGGTTTAGTCATTCGAGTCGGAGCTTGAGATTTTGCTTTGAACCAAAGCTCGGGTCATTCATCAAGCTGGAACTCTGGATGTTACCTCGAGTTAGGGTTTTTGTCTCGAGGTGACTCTCGAGTAATTCGTTGAGCAAGAGCTCGAGGGGTTTTGCCTCGAGCTGGAGCTTAGGTCATCTGTCTAGCTAAATGTTGGTATTTTGCTTGAGCTTGAGATTATTGTTTTGAGCCAGATTTTGGGTTATTTGTCCTGCCAGAAATCGAGTTTTTGCCTCGATGTGGAGCTTGGGTCATTCCTCAAGCCGATGGTCTATTTTTTCCTCAAATCGGGGCTCAGGATTTTGCCCGAGCTAGAGCTCAGGTCATTCGTCGAGTTGGAGCTTGGGATTTTGTCTCGAGCCAGAGGTTCGATCACTCGTTGAGTTGGAGCTCGAGATTTTTCCATGAATCAAAACTCGCGTCATTCATTGAGTGGGAGCTCGAGCTTTTGCCTTGAGTCGGAGCTCGGGCTTTTGCCTTGAGTGTCGAGCTCAAGCTCCAATTTTTGTTTCCACTTGGAGCTTTAGTTTTTGCTTTGAGCTAGTGCTTGGGTTGTTCGTTGAGTCGGAGTTCGAGATTCTACTTCGAGTCCGAGCTGGTTTTTTGCATCGAGCAAGAGCTTGGGTCATTCATCGTGTCGGAGCTCAGGTTTTTGCCTCGACCGGAGCTCGGTCATTCGTGGAGCCGGGGCTTAGGATTTTACATGAAGTTAGTATTTTTGCCTCGAGCCGGTGCTCGGGTCAACCAGGAGCTCGGGATCTTTCCTTGAGCATAAGCTCGGGTTTTTTGCTTCGAGCTAGAACTCGGGTTATTCGTCAACTAGAGTTCAGAATTTGCCTCGAGTTAGAGCTCGAGTCATTCGTCGAGCTAAAGCTCAGGATTTTGCCTCCAATTGAAGCTCGAGATATTTGTCTAGCTGGAGCGTGGGATTTTACCTTGAGCCGGAGCTCTGGTCATTTATCAAGTAAGAGCTCAGTTTTTTGCTCAACCTGGAGTTCAGGACTTGTTAAGCCATAGCTCGGGTTTTGGCTCTACCGGAGCTTGTGTCAGCCGTTGAGCTGGAGCTTAGGATTTCACATAAGCTCGGTATTTTTGCCTATAGTCGAGCAAGCCGGATCCTCGATTTTTTTGCCTTTAGCTGGTGCTTAAGTCACTCGTCAATCCAAAGCTTTGGATTTTGCCTTGAGCAGGAGTTTGGTTTTTTGCCTTGAACTGGAGCTCATGTTATTCGTCATGACAGAGCTCAGGTCATTCATTGAGCTGGAGCTTGGGATTTTGCTTAGGCTTGTGATTTTTCCTCGAGCCAAAGTTTGGTTATTTGTCAAGCCAGAGCAAGGGTTTTTGCCTCGATCCGGAGCTCGGGATTTTGCCTCGAGCTGGAACTTGGGGTTTTGCCTTGAGCAGGGGCTTGGCTCATTCGCGGAGTCGGGGTTCGAGATTTTATTCTCAAGCAAAAGCTTGGGTTATTCATTGAGCCGATGTTCGGTACCTTGAGTCGAAGCTCGGGTTTTTGCCTCGAGCAGGGCTCGACTCATATTCGTTTTAAAATTTGAATAAAGTTGAACAAGAAATAAATAAGCAAAGCATTGAATAAAGTTGATAAACCTTTCATTTAAAATTTGAAGGCATTCAGTTCAAAGTCTTACTTTTTCAATTAATGCCCTCTTGATTCGAATTACTTATGTAAGTCTTGTTTGGTTGGAAAAATTCAAAGTAAAATTTCTTTAAGTGGATGAAAGATTACGACGGAACAATTCCGATTACAAAAGGGAATATCTAAATCTTCCCTTTATTTAAGGCTGGGTTCTCCGTGTGATGGTGGAGAGTGAATCTTGTTCTTCGTTGACCGGCTGAATGAAAATCTTCTCTTGGATCGTCTTGAGGATTCTCTCGAAAAAATTGAAATAACTCCACTTGAACGCAACAAGCGTTGGAGCTCTCCTAAAGGAATTTTATTCCTCTCTATAATATTCGAAAGTTCTGAACTTTTGGGTTGTTGAATTTGCCTTCTTAGTTCAGAAAATTCTTCCTTCTCTCCTTTTTCTCCTTTTTCTATAGCTTGTCATAGCTATTTATAGGGGGTGTCGGGGTAGAATTGTCCCCTAGAATCCTCACAAATGGGGATTAACTCTCCATTATTAATTGACCCAGTAATGACTGGCAGTTATAATATAAACGCGACCATCGTGGGTTCTGTTCTGTTATTGAAATGCGGAGCTAACAAGCTCGCGTTTGAGTTGAGACGCGAAATTGGCTGAGATCCGCATTTGAGTTGGAAGCGGAGCTGGCTGAGGTCCGCGTTTGAGTTGGAACGCCGAACTGGCTAAGGCCGGTGTTTGCAGTTGGACACGAGGTTCACGTTTTATATTAAAACGCGACCTTCGTGCTGGAATGAGATCTATGTCTAAGGACTTGTCTTCATTAATTTTTAGACCGCTTACAGAACTCCTCCAAAGTTTTCAAAATTCCGTGGTTGACAGATGGATTTCACAATACTTTGGACATCATGTTGACGTGGGTTCCCATGAGTGGACTAGCAATCTTTTGAGTTGCTCTGAGCTTGATCTTGTCTGGATTCTGATTTTCGTGAGTGTACTGTTGAACAGCTTGAAGCCTCCAGGGATGATCATTGTAAGTATCTAATATGTAGTGTAGAACTTCTTTGAGCTTTGATTTGATTGTCGGTCTACTATTGAATCGGTAGAGTTATCGATTGCCTTTTCTAGTATACTGTTGAACTGATTGCATCAGCAGAGACAAACTCTTTGTATTGGGAGAGAGGACGCTGCTCTCGTTGACGTAGACGCGATTGTCATGTGTCCTCTTTAGACGCAAACTTTAATGAAAAACGCGATCCTCGTTTGAGACGCGACTCTTGTGGTCATTGAAAACACGAATCTCATGAAACGTGGAGATCACATTGGATATTTCTGGACGCGAGTGTCCCATTAAATGCGTCTAAAACATAAGCATCGCGTTGGATGCATGTCTAGTTCAGATTGAGCTCGAGATATGTGTCGCGTATCTCGGCCATTAAATGGCTTATAAAAAGACCAGTGGTATTTCAGTAGTCATCATTTGACTGTCTTCAATATTCTGACCTGCGTGCCCTCGAGCTTTCAAAGAAACCCAAAAGCTTTTAGCTTTTCTTCCAATCTTGAAAAGATTTCCACCGTACAAGTGACCTCGAAAGGCAAGCATTCTGCTGCTTTTTTCAAGCGTCGCCGCTGCGCCAACCACGCGGGTGGTTCTCCTCCTGAAGAAGCCCCTATTCCTGGTGAGTGATTTTTCGCCATTACTGAGACACAAAGAGGCTCTGCTTCTTAACTTCTTGAAGTTGAACAATCGACGCGGGGCTCACAGGCCCGTGTTTGATTTGTAAATGTGACTCTCTTGTTGATGAGCAGAACGCAGATTTGGCGATCCTCGCGTTTCTGTCTTGTTAACGCGACTTCCGCGTCTATGAATTAAGCGCGTTTGGTGAGCTTCATGTTTGAGATTTCTGAATTCTAGTTTCATTCCTCTTGAGACTCGCATCTGAGTCTCAACACTTAGAAATTTTTCTAAGTCTTCAAGTGTGAAGTTCAGACGCGGGTGTCATGTGAGCCTCACGTTTCAGTAATAGACATGGGTCTCATGTGTTGAGATCCGCGCCTGAGCTTAACACTTGTAGACTTTTACTGTTTCAAGATATTAGCCTTGTGTTTTCTTCTTCTTTTTTTTGCAGTGAGGTACTTGTTGAATCCCTTGATAAAGAGGAACCATTTTGCCACATTGGCAGTGCTAACCCCAATGTCCTCTTCAGCCTGCGAAAGACATCCCTTGTATTTACTTGAACGAACGAGGAGTGCCAAGCCCGTTTGACCAGAGGCTTGCTTTGACTCTGCGAGGGCTCTTCTCGGATGGGAGGTTTGAGTCTGCGAACCGGCGTCTACTCAGGAAGCCGGTATCCTTTTCGAAGATGCTATTGATGAAAATGAGGAAGTTTTGTTTGACGAACATTATAAATAGCTTTGTCAAATCGGAGAGCGCTGCTTCTTCTTTCCCAATATGGAGCAGATGTTTTTATTGTCGTATTTGCAGTCTTTGTCTCTTCATCGGTACATGGACTAGGACTTGGTCAAGGCACAGTCAGGTGTTGCGATCGGGAGGATCTCCAATCGTGCAGCATTTCACGTCGGCCATAGTAGGGAGATCCTCGAGCTACTCCCAGGCTTTATGAAGCAGGAGTTCCCAACATGAGAAACTCCTAAGCAAGCTGCAACCTTTATCAGCAAGTTTATGGAGGTGAAGGGTGAATTCTCTCAGTCTGATTTCCGAACGCCGAGATGGTGCACTCGACGAAAATCACTTGGTAGGCGAAGATGGTCGGCTTTGTCCTCAAGGAGTTGGAGGAATCACTGCTCCAGTGCGGGTTGTATCACGCCATCAGGGCTGTGCATTACAGATCACTCTGAGCCATTATCATTTCTTCGCAATGCTCGAGAAGTATAACCCGAATACTTGCATGTTTTTTACCCCGGTAGGAGAGATGGATTTGCTCTACTTTAGATGTTTGAAGTTTCGGGGCTATCTATGGGGGACCTGCCATACGAGAAGTACATCCCTGGTACTGAACTGTACCTACTGAAAAAGGATGCTCCTCAAGTGTATGAGACCTATTTGGAGGTCTTGTGTCACTTTCACATTTGCACTCAGACAACGGGGATGAGGGCTGGTGGAGTCAAGCAGATGTCATGGGCCAACTATCTCTTCCAGGTTTTAGGAGAGAAATCAGGCTCGGTAACTCGGCTGGCGGCCAGCACTAACGCTTAGATTGTAGAGAGGATATCTGAATTAGTGACCTCGTATACAACAGAGTCGAACGAAGACACTTTCAAGCCTGACATTGTTTTCGATGGTTTCTACCACTAGGCAAAGACTCCCATCTCGGCAGGGCCCTACTGGCTGATTTCTAATGTTATGGCTGAAGAGGTGTGTTGTGCCCACACTACCTCTTGAGGTTATTGTTGTCGATGTATTTATCTGGCTGTCCTTCTCGCCCATGGTCGGTCTTTCAGTCTGCTCTCCACCATGGTAGGCTGTCTGCAGAGGGGACTCCGAGTGTTGTCAACTTCTGTAACGTGGTGGTTAAAGAAAACAATGAGGGCAACGTCATCGTCGGCACGGATGGTGAACCCGAGGTGAAGACACCAAATCCTCGTGTAGAATTTCCCTACACATACTTCATGGCATGGTATGTCATGCAATGCCCATCTCTGATGTCAGCAGTGAAGTCGTCCGAGGATTCTATATCGTTCGTTTAGCACTGGAGCGCTCAAGTTGGCAGGGTTGGTATGTGCTAATGATCCTGCAAATTCTTCGGAGTAACATGAACTACCAGTTGGTAAGGTACTTCCCTGACTTCCCAGGAGCATCATACAAGGAACGATTTTTTATCATCCTGGTGCTAATGGATTCACCATCCTTTCAACTGGCATTTTCTGGTGGCCGATTAATATTCACCTGGAGTACCTAGTCTTTCGGCAAGGGATCGTCTGCACAATCAAACCCTATCTACTGAGCCGGTTTGCCCGCCAATTCGGGTATCAACTCTATGTAGGTAACCCGAATTTAGGCCTTCGTTTCAGTGGCAATCTGTATGAAAGGGCGAGGGCGTGGTATTTCAATGTGACTGGAGGAACAGAGGCGAGATTCAACCTACCACAGAAGATATCGAACTCATACGCCAGCCTTGGGTTTTGCGCATGGTATGTTATAGTGGACTCAATCCCTAGGTATAACATAAACAATACTTGCATCAGGCGGATCAAGGCTATGCTCCAAGCCAAGAAGGGCTCCAAGAACACCCATTTGAAGGGGATAGACAAATTTCTTCAGGCTGAGCTCGAGGCTGGTCAGACAGAAGCCGCTGGACATGGAGAAGAGCCTGCTGAAGACCTCATCGAAAACGCTTGCGAGGTGCGGTTGCGAAGCGTACTCGATCTCAGTTTACTGCGGCTGGTTCTAGTCAGAAGAAGATACGACGATAGCCTATGGCTGAAACTCCTTCCAAGGGAACTTCTATGTTAGGAGCAGAACCTGAGCCCACCCACGATGGCTCCGAAGAGGATGAAGACTCTGAGATTCCACTATATCCAAGAAGTCGCCGAACCAGAGGTCCTGCAGTGGTTACAATTGAGGAATTATCGGAAGAAACTATAATATCTCCTAGTCAAAAATATTAATTATTATTTTAAATATTTTATCTAACTTTATTTGCCACTTTGTAAATTAACTTGATTTATAATTATTATTATTAAATATACAAATTATTTTTAAGATATTAAATGGTATTTTGGCTTTATGTATTATTACCATCATTCCCTATCAATATTTTTAATTCCTCATGATTATTATTTTATTATTATTTGTGTTATTATTATTATTATTATTATTTTTGTTATTATTATGCTTATTATTTATTATCACTATTAGTGCTATTATTGTTGTTAATATGGTTATTATTATGGTCACTGTTAATTAATATTATTAGTAATTAATATTATTGTTACTATTATTATCTCATTATGATTGTTATTATTATTAGTGTTATTATTATTGTGTTGTAGTTATTGTTAATGTTATTGTTAATTACTATTGTTATTATTATTAATTATTAATATTGATATTGTTGTTATTATTTATTTCTTTCATTATATCTCTTTCTTCCTAAACCATTAGACCCTTCACAAGATTCCAAATACCTTTATACCCATCTGACCCGAAACCCATTAGCCCTCAAACCCAATGGTTTTCTCTAGATGTATAATCTCTATAAATCTCATCTTCTAATCCAAATCCTAATAACTAAATCAAATCCTAAGCTAAATCCTAACTACCCTAATCCTATTTAATCCTAATCCCAACAAATCTACTTCATAATCTCTCTTTTCTTCTCTCCCTTCACCACAGCCGCAGACACCTTCTTTCTCCATTTTCCCTTGCCGCATCCGAGGCCAAGACCACCCCGCACGATCTCCTCCACCAGCAAGCCCACACCCGGCCATCCTCCCTCCACCGAGCACACCTGTGCCTTGTCGAGCCGCCTCCATCTCCATGGCGCCTCCTTCCCCTGCGCGCAAGCACCCCGGAGCCATCTCCGGCGAGCGTGAGTGCGAGCACAGCCCATGACTGCTCCCCTCTTGGTCTGTTCTATGTCGCACCCTTGGGTCAAGTTCACCCTCTGCCGTCGACGCGAGCACTCATCCCCCTACCTCCTTGCCTCAGACCACGACAGCCCACTGATGTTGTCTGCAACCCTTGGGAAAAATCAGAAGGTGCTTTGATTCAACAGTTCATGATTTTGACATTTGATTCCCTCGCAAACTTGACTCCCTACCTTGGAGGAATACTTCTTGTGATTGTTCTCGCAAGGCTAGGCGCAGGAAAGTCTTTGGATTCTCATTTTTCTCCTTTGCTAAACAAGAGATTGAGAAGGAGAAAAGGCTGAAAGAAAGTGTCAAGGAACCAGTGATTGAGGTTTCTTTGGTGGACGCAAAGAAGAGGTGAAAACAAGGCCGAGCTCCATCTGCAGACGACCCGCAAGTTTTCCCCTCGTTCATCCTCTTTTGGCAGCCCAACCAACCCCCTCTACAGCATCCTCTGAGCCATTATCCGTCTCTCCGTGAGTCGCGTTGATCGCCGTCGGCGCGCGCGAACGCACCCACATCCTTCCCGGTGAGATCCTCGAGCCGTCGACATCCTCCGCGACCTCGCCACCTTCGCCCCCTTCGCCAGAGTCTCAGTCGGCGCGCCGCGAGCTTCCATTGCGTAAGTTCCCTTCCCTTCTCTTTCTCTCTCTCTCACACATTATATGTGCATAATAGCGGGTGTGTTATTTAATTAAGTGTGTGCAATATTTAATTAAGTGTATGTGTTTTAATTACATATGAGTGTATTTGTGTTGTGTGCGTGTGTTGTGGTTGGAGTGCGTGAGTTAATGTGCATATATATAGTATATATGTATGTAAGTGTAGGTATGTATGCATATAGTATATATGTATACTTGTATACGTATGTATGTGGGTGTACACGTATGTGTCTGCGTGTATGTATGTGGAGTGTATATGTGTACGGGTGTATGTTCGTGTGAGTTCATGTTTATGGTGTGTTACAGCATCGCGAACTCGCTCGGATGATCGGAACTCAGCAACGGGAGATTCAGATTTGTACCCATTCTGGACCCGATATCATGGCGACTCGAAAATCGACCCATGGGATGATCCGTAAATCAGTACCGGTTCGTGCAGTGAAGACTAGACGGCAGTTTGGTTCTAAAATTGCGTCATTTCATGTGAGTGTTTATTCTTGTGTACTTCTTTATTTACTGTTGTCGATATGCGTTTACTTGTTACTCTTATCATTTCATGTGACTTTCTGTTATATTTTACCAGTTTGATTACTTGTATCACTTTATGAGACATCAATGATTGTTCACTTTATTTATGTAGTTGATATGAGCTTGTATCAGCGTCATTTCATATGTTGGTAATTTGTCGTTGTTGGCTTGGGCCTAATATTGGAATACCTTAGATTGTAACTTAATTCAATATATTAATTGGTTGGATTAGTTCATGTTTGAGCATCAGATATATACGGACCTTGCAATTTGATATTGAGATATTAAACTTATACCATTTCATGTGTAAATGATTCCCACTTCAGATTCAGAACTAGTCGTGATAGATGTTAGACAGTAACTGGATTGATCTTCGTTAGATTGGTTAGCGATTATGGTTAAAGGTTTATATTTTATGTGAATTGTTTATCAAATATTAATTGGTGATTATTTTGATGAGAACACATTTGGATATTAGAACAGATTAAACATGATGTTATTTTATTAAGATAATGGATTTCTTTTACTTGGATCGATATATGGATTTATTTAGAGTTAGAATTGATTTGAGATTTATATTCTATTTATTGGATCTTGATCAGTACTGGGATATGATTGATTATGTTGGATTATTGGTTATAAGGATCTCTGGATTCTATTCGTTGATTAGTTTATTATAGTATTGATGATATCTTGTTAATGTTGAGTATCAGATGTACACTATTCTAAATTGCAGTTGTTTGAAGATGTTCTTTTTAGATATGATTTTGGTATTGTTGATCTAATTGATTTGGGGATAATCAGTAGACTGTATTCATGATCTTGGTTAATTCAGTTAATAGAGATTGAGTTATTGTGATAGTGATCTAGTTGATATCGGTGAGTTTGTACTTCAGAGTTGATTGCAGTTATTTGTTTGATCTCGGTTATTGGTGATTAAAGGATTAGAACAGATTGGTAGCAATGAGAGAACTGATTATTAATTTATTTGACTTATGGGTTACTATACCGGATTACTTTGATATGAATTGATACTTCATGTTCATGATGATTGTATCGAGATTATGGGTTGAAGGATCAGTTACTGATATCGCTTTAGTACAGATGGATGAGATTGACTGATTCTAGATGGGACTGTATGGTAAGGGATCAATATCTAGACCTGTTACTGTATAAATTCATTTACTGAAAGTTAATGGGAAAGGATTGTTTGGCCGTAACATTCTGCACAGTTCTATTGTTTATCGTATACATGGTTCCTGTTATCGTTCATTGTTACTGATATTGTTCACAGTGTATACGATTACTGTTGATTGTTATACTCTACCGTTACTGTCACTGTAACGTCCCAGTATTCTACATAACATGGATATTGACTGATTTAACTGGACTATAATAATGAAAATGGACAACTTACACTGGGATTGGGGAAATTGATGGAGGAGACAACATTTGTATTTTGAGTGGACCTAGGATACAGGTTGTGCAACCGACTTATGGGTCCACTGCAGGGTTCCGGGGGATGACTGACATCTCATCTGTTTATTGTTTCACAGTGTTACTGTGAGTATTGCTCCACAGTGATACTGTGAGTACTGCTACTGTTACTGCCTACCTGGCTGTAGGGCCTGATTCAGCGCAAGACATCTGGGCCGTCGGCCCGTCGTTTCGGGTATGTAAGGGACCCACGTAAAGCATAGACAATGTCTCCAACTAATCAGTTTCAATAACTTAGGACTTCGAGTGACACGTGTGATAGGCGTAGTATGGGATGCGTCTATTACAGGGGGTAGTTGGTGTTCGCTGACATAATTAATAATGATAAACGGTTATTATGTAGTATAATTGATTGTACTCACTTGACTGAACTCATATAAGTTATGATGGACATATGATTGTACACAAGACCAGATTGTATACCAGATTAGTGACATATGCTAGGTTACACATCATGACATCAGTTGTTTTTTTTACAGTTGTATTAGTCGCCTTTTATCTGCAGACTTATTCATGTTATTGTTATTCAGCTATCTTTTATTTTCAGCTTTAAACTTATTGTTATTTTGTACACTGTTTATATGCACGAGCACTTTCCCTTTTCTTATGCACTCATTAGGTCGCTTCCAGACGACCCTGGATTTGCACGTCCAGATTTTGGACATTTTATTATTTGATCAGGTTTCGTTGAGACTGAACATGTTGCGAGGAGCTGGAGTTCTCTTTTTGATTCTGGTATTCTTACCTCTTTTAATTCCTATTTATGTACTTTCCTTGATTTCTGTATATTAGATTCAGTCTTTATTCCAGTTTTTTTATATGATAACATACGTGGATGCTTATATGTCATATTGCAGTGTTACTGATTTACCGTAGTAGATTTTTATAATTTGTTCAGGTTACTTTAAGCTTAGCATGTACACGTGGGGTATTCTCCTTGTGTATATATGTCGCCGACTCTCATCGCGACTCCGTTTTCACGTATTTTGTGAAGCGGGGCGTGATAAACAGTAGAAGGGGCATGTAACTAAGGATGAACCAGTGCTGACTTCAGCGTCCACTAGGATTGCTCCCTCGGGCTCTCTTTGGGGTCAAGATAAAAGTGCTGACCCTAAGGACATTCAACCGGGTTCCCCATTTGAGATGATGCCTTCTGTGGGGGTATCAAAGCAAAGTCCAACCACTGGACTTGTTGGGGCTAGGCTTCCTGCTGCCTGAGTTTCACCTACTCCAGTATCATATCCATCATTAAGTGAGAAGCTGGATTATTCAGGAGATGATGTTGACTGGGATAACGTGTGTCCTTCTCCCGACACTAGCAAAGTTTTCACGTTTAAATGAAGAGGAGGTGCAGGTGGCTACTCCGGAGAAGGAACTGTCCCTTGGAGTAACTGCTATCACTAAGGGTATTCCTTCTACCCCACTCGTTACTTTCTCGTCAATCATGTAGACATTATCTTAATATCTGCTTGGATGTCATTTTGCAAAGGCTGCCGCTATTACTGAAGGCAAAACTTCCTCAAATATTGCCGAAATGATTGAGGAACTGGCCCAACCAAAGGGTTCAGAAATTCTCAAGATCGGTACTGAGGAAATCCCTGCGAGCATAGCAGCTGTGACGGAAAATCTTCTCAACCAGAAGACTTGCCGGGAGATTTGCCATCTCCGATTCTTCGACTTGGTAAGATACAAGAACTTCTGATACTTTTCATTCTTGTTCTCAGAGTTGTCACTATAACGGTCATAGTGGCTATAGGGGATACTGCACTGGCTAGAACAAAGGAGCCCATCATAGACATTGGTGCAGAAGATAGCTCTGTTAAGGCTACAGCGAGGAAAGCTCTTGCGGTGAAACCTGTTCTTGAGGTTGCTACCACACAGGAAGCTGTTATTGCTCCAACTCCTGAATCTCCTGTTGTAACTTCAGAAATGAGGCAACTCTTAACGCAACTTGCACCTGTACTCTTGGGAGGGATAAGTGCACCACCTTTGGTCTCTGAGAGTACTTTTGTCACCATTATAGAGACTGGATCATGAAGTGCTCATCCGGTGCGAACACCAGCTATGGACATCCTGAAAGAATTGACCCTTCAGATGGTCGAGCAATTTTCATCACGATGAAGTATTGCACTGAACTGGTACTTACCGGGTGAAGTTCCTTTGAGTTCGCGCGATCACTTCTTGAGAATCAAATCGAGAATATCCGACAGACCGGGGGTTCTGATCGAGTGAAAGTGTACCAGATGCTGGTAGAGCATTTGGGGACATACTTGAAGGATCTGAGGAACCTAGAGAGTACCAACCCGGTTGATAATGCCCAGGTGGTATTGAACAACCTTCGCGCTATCCAAGAACATGAGCGAAAGGAGGTTGAAGAACAGATAGCTGAACATGCCTGTCATCTGAATGACTTTAAAGTCAGCTATCAGAACTTGACCGATGACCTTCAGAGATTCGAGATCGTCACTAAGAATGCAGAGGGTGTCATAACAAGTGCTCGAGCTGCGATTGCTAAGGCGCATGTCTTAATCTAAGACAACAAGCATAAGCTTGCAACCGAGAAGAAGGTGGAGGAACTTGAGGCCGCCAAGAGTCAAATACAACATGAGCTCAATGTCCACACCACCTTGGAAGCTCTTCAGGCACAGCTTGCTGCGAAGAAGCTTTTATCAGATAAGGAGTTGAGGGTCCAAGTCTTGGCTGAGGTTGAGGAGGCACGTCGAAGAGATATTCAACGCCTCAAGGACTAGATAAAGTCTCTCGCTGAGCGGGATTAACTTTGTCTCTTTTTTTTGTAACACTCCATCTTATTGAATAACAGAGTGTTTGTATCACTTTTACCATTTTGATATGAATAATAAAAGTGATTATTTTGCCTTTGTCTCGCCTTTATTTTCTCTGTGTTTGAAAATCAGACGGACTAAAGCGATTGAATTGTGATGCCAAAGGTAATGGTTAACTTAGCAATTGTTGGATAACTCCACTGGGAGAATTTGAAATCAAGAGAAATTACTGTCAGAGGTGTGATATTAACATGACAGGGACTTTTTTGTGCTAGAGGTATTAATTAACATAGCACTGGAGAAATGTAATATTAACCAGAGATTCTGTTTCTGCTGAGGAAATTGAAATGACTACTGTTAGAGCTGTAATGTTAACTTAACAGTGAAATATGTCAGAGGTGTGATATTAACTTAGCATTGGAGAGATGTAGTATTAACCATAGGTCCCGTTTTTCGTTGGGAAAATCAGGGAGATTCGCTATTATAAGTATAATGTTAACTTGACAGTGAGATAAATGCTAGAAGTGTGATATTAAACTTAGCGCTGTAACTCTCATTTTCTTTGAGAAAATCGAGAAAACATCTGTCATAGGTGTGATATTAACTTAGCAGGTATGTGTTTTGCAACTTAGACAAATTTGGTCAGAGGTGTGGTGTTAACTTGACTTGAATTGGTTTTGCAATTTGAGCAATGTTTAGTGGATCTATCATTCTATTAAAGAGAACTGACAAGGAGTTATACCCGCTGGGGATATATTGAAGTTTTACTGTTAGAAGTATAATGTTAACATGACAGGGAAAATCTATAATCATTTCGCTGGGGAACAGGTTGTAGTCCTATCATTCTATAGAAGGGAATTGGTAAGAAATTCTGGTGAAAATAGTGGGATCTAGGGTGAGCATCGGTCGGTTCGGTTCGGTTTTTGCTAATTTTTGCAAACCGAACGGAACCGATTAGACTTAGTAACCGAACCGAACCGACTAAGTTCGGTTCGGTTTTTCGGTTTTTTCGGTTAGCCCATATTTTTCCATCATTTCTTACATTTTTTAATCACCATTATATTATCATCCTTTAATATAATCTCAAATATTCAATACACAAATTAAAATAAGGTAAAGACCCTAACCTTAATGTGAATTAAAATTTCATATTCTAAAACTTTTACGCTATATTTGGTCTCTATATCAAAGCTCACATAATTATTACTACTTTTAATGGTAAGAATGAAAAAAGAACTATATCAATATAAATATTATTCTTAATTGTGATGGTGTACTTAACATAACTTTCACATATTCAACATAAAAAAGATGGTAATGTTAGAAGTAATGAGATAAGTTTTCACTAGTTTTTATTATGAACTATATGATTCACTAAATTGAAATGGGTGGGGTGATATATAGGGTAAGAGATTCGGTTCGGTTCGGTTGAGTTCGTTTTTTAAACACAAAACCGAAATTGACCGAACTAGAGCGGTTCGGTTCGGTTCGGGTTCGGTTTTCGATTTTTGGTCGGTTATTTCGTATAACCGAACTCTGCTCACCCTAGTGGGATCAGGTCCTTTAGGATTTTTATCAAATCTTCAGCTATCAATGGATTTGGTATGTATTTACCAACTATCGTTTGAGTTTGGGCTAGCCATGCTATTCCCCTCAGCATGATGAGTTGTTGAGAATTTTTCGTTGGGCCTAAGAGCTAATACTTTCCTCTATCCTTAGCCACGAATAACCCAAGCTCTGGCTCGAGGCAAAAACCCGAGCTACGGCTAGACGAGTAACCCAAGCTTTAGCTTGAGAAGAAATCCCGAGCTTGAGCACATTGAATGTCCCGAGCTCCGGCTCGAGGCAAATCCCCGTGCGCCGGCTCGATGAATAACCAGAGCTCCGACACGAGGCAAAAACCTGAGCTCCGACACGAGGCGAAACCCCGACTTCAGCTCAACGAATGACCAGAGCTACAGCTCAAGGCAGAAAACCCAAGCTACAGCTCGACGAATGACTAAAGCTCCGAATTAAGGAAGGAACTTGAGCTCCAGCTCAAGGAAGAAACCCGAGCTCTGATAAGACGCAAAGTCCCAACTCTAGCTCAACGAGTGACCCGAGCTTTGGGTGGAGGAAAAAAAACCCAAGCTTCTACTCGAGGTAATATTTCGAGCTTTGGCTCAACGACTCAAGCTTTGCCTAGGGGCAAAATCCTGAGCGCAGGCTCAATCTCAAGCTCCGACTCAACGAATGACCCGAGCTCTGGGTCAAGGCAAAAACTTTGAGTTTGGCTTGACAATGACCCGAGCTCGGCTAAAGGAAAAATCCTGAGTCCGGCTTAATGAACGATCTAATCTCCAGATAATTCTATCAAAGTTCAGTATCATTGTTGACACTCCAAAATGACACTCTCCAGGTAGTACTTCAACTGGTCCGAACGACATCCAAACTTATTGGCATCTACAAAAGACAAGATGTGGATGAGCTGACGACCAGAGTTCTACCTATCCTCACAGAACAATCGATGCCTTGAAACTTAATGATCCAGTGAAGCGGACAGTAAGCCAAGCATCACTTGTAAAAACCCTAAGCATGGCCTAAGAGGATAGCTTCGCTTGAAGCTCTATAGCCTTGCTGAAGAGCTAAGATATTAGCTTCACCTGAAGGTTCTCTTGAGAGCTTTGCTTGAAGCTCTTCACAGCTCTGCAAAAGAGTTAATCTTTAGTTTCGCCTAAAGCTAATATTAGCTTCAGCCTGGAGCTTAGCGAGCTTCTCATTCGCCTCCCTCTTCTCGGTGGACAAGGCATCGACCCTTCTCAGCAAATCAGCATTAGCCTTCTCCTGCTCCTTCAGGGTGATCTGTTGACTGCCCAGGAGCTCAATAGTGAACACGACATTTTGTAAAAGAAAAGATCTGGGGTGAGCTACATGATTACCAGAAGGCAAAACACAGTTTGAGCTTATCCGGAAGATCTCGTTCTCCAGTGTTCTCCATTGGTCCCTCGACGAGAGCGCCTTAAACTCCTCCAACCCTTGGAGGAAGTCACCATGTCTTTGGACCACCTCGTTGTCCCCCTCCACATAAGCAAGCTCAGCCCAGCAGCAGCGTCGACCTTGCCTACTCTTGCCACTCTGAGTACAAGCTCCTCAGCCGGGGGCACAGACCCGGAGGTATCCCCCAAGGGATCACCTCTCCAAGGACTTCGATCTCAGAGGTTGGGTCATAGGACTTCATCTGCCCCATTACACTGGGAGGGGCTTCCTGCTCGGCTCCGTCTCCCTCTTCAAGATTGGAGCCTTCGCCTACTGCTGCCATCATCCTTACCAGCTCCGCGGCATCAGAGTCATACTCGATCATCTGGCGTATCTTCTGCAAAACACAAGTGTCAGAACCATGAAGCATAATATGAAAGGATCTGGAGCCAAATTAATACTTACCCTCCTGGGGATCTGAGGTTGAGGAGAAGACTCATGCGGTTCCCTGCTTTTCGATCGCTTCGTTCGAGTTGGGCGCTTCTTGAGTCGCACCTTGGGCGCCAGAGTCACACCCTTCGATCGGGATTCTGTCTCTCTTACCGAGACATCGCTCGTGGATGTGTTCTCCTTCTCGGTGGCAGGAGCCTGCTTTCATCGCCTCTGCCCGAAGTCCTGGGTCTCGGAACGGTTGGGGCTCGAAAGGCCTCGGGTCCAGCAACTAGCTCCAATTACGACAGTTATATTGAGTTGGTACAGCTTCTGAACCCTCTATAGCATGTCTTTGGGGATCGGCGCTCTCCCTTAGGGAGCGGACCCCTTCCACGTGGTCGAGACGCACCCACTATCCTAGGCTAAGGCAGCCTCCTAGGGTCTGGAGACACAGGCGACAGTGTCACGTCATCCGTGGTCGCTGTTCACCTGGTTGATAATCAACATGTCACATCTACTCCGCGGAACAAAAGAGCGAGCATCCTGATGAGACTTCCTTATCACACAGACAGCGGAGAATTCCTCTACCCCGTATGTAGCAGGGGTAAAAGCAAAGCAAAGAGCTTCAAATCCCAGAACATTTTGCCATGCTCCTAGTGTCAACTGCGAGGGTGGGACCTTGAAGTGCACCAAGACATCCCGAACAAAAGGAGTCATGGGAAGCTTCACCCCCAAAGCCAGAATCTGAGGGTGGACATACACGCCGCTGGCAGGAGGTGAGACTGTGATGTCAATCTCCGGCGAACACCACTCCACTTCAATTCAGGAGGGCAGACGAACGATATATGTCGTCAAATACTCATCCAGCTCCTTCTGGTCATGCAAAACACGTGGCTTGGGGTCAAAATTCATGAACTCTCATTCTAAGAGGAGCCTTCCTTTCTCCTTCACGACGCCTCTGCTCCTCCCCTCACCTTCGGCGGCAATGGATTTTCCTTCTCTCGCTATTGCAAGGATTGATCTGTGGAGTTGATTACAAAGATTCAGAGATCAAAAATAAAGAGAAAACAAAGAGGTAGAGAGCTCAAAGAATTGTGAAAAGCCTAAGCGTTCAAGTTTATACCCAATTTAAAGGCGGATGTTGACGTCACCACAATGATGTCTTAGGGATAAAGCGTCTTTTCGCACGCCAACTAGCTTTAAATCCCAATCACTGCGAGAATCCCAACTCACTCAGATGGCTTCCAAACGATGACTATCTGCCCAAAGCGCACGCGGACTGAACATGTGACGCGACTTTTTCAGCCTTTTGCAGACGTGACATTAAATGCAGGAGTACGAAGAGGTGCCCCAACTTCTCTCTAGTAATCTCCATCTGTTTTCACAAAGTGCAAGAATTTCCCTCCGACTACTCAGCACAAAATCATGCCAGAAGATGAGATTAGTTCGGTCCCCTCCTTCTCGCTCAAAGACTCTGAGAAAGAGGAGGCGGAGGGGCATCTGAAGTGGTCAGATTTTGACCTTCATCAAGATCATGACAGTGTCCGGACACCTGGAGGCTCCACTTCTCTGTCACAGGGCCCAACTCACTTACAAGTCTAACATAAGCTCAAGAAAAAAAAACCTCGGGTCTCGCCCCGAGCCCACATCCAATCAAACATCACTCAATCGGAGTTGCACGACTCTCTGAGACGCCAGCAATCAATACAAGATCACAGAGATCCTTCCTGGAACCACCTAAGGCTCCAACACGAAGACCTTCCAGAGCCGCTACTCCGGCGCCACTTACAATCAGACAGCAGGATCCTCGTGATTCACGGATCCGAATACGGTGTCAGATCAACCCCATGTTCTGAACGTTGTAACACCCCTATATCAATGCGGGCATTTATGAATGGTGGCAGATGTCTCTACATGGCAATCCTACAATCAAGCGGCGTGATTTGAGCGGTTACAAAGAGATCATAACGTGCAAATCATACAATTATGTAGATCTGAAATATCCGCACCCACGAAGACAGCTCAGGCGAGTATAAATATATCTTCTCCATCAAGAAAGAGGTTCAAACCTTATCACAGAAAACTCTAGCGGTTCACATCTGATTACAGAAAATCCTAGAACTTGTAATCGCAACATCACTCAGCTAAATTCATTATAATCCCCGTACATTTTAATGAATTCTCTCTCCTTTGGTTTTTTTTTCCTTTTCGGGTTTTTCACGTAAATTCATGTTGTCTGTGATTGCTTACATCTGTTCATTCACTTACAAACTCACAATTCGTGATGTAGAGAAATTTCTCGAGAATTTTCCTTCACAACTTGCAAGGAGAAAAAATGAAACGGAGCGAAGATTTCATTGAATACTTGAAAAGGTGGAAGGGAATACAGATGAATCCACCATGAACTACTCAGAAGAGGTTATGAGACTGGTCATGAATAATTCTCCACCTAGGATGCGATATATGCTTTGCATAGCACGTTGCACTAGATTTTAGGTTGTTTAGTTCAAGAGGACTAGATATTAGATGACCATCCATTTCTTCTACCACAACATGACCAGAAAAGTTTGGGATTAGTACCTCTCTTTCTCGCATTCAAGTTTCGGACTCGTGCAAGGCATTCAGAACAAGGTTCACCATGTAGCGTCGAAGAATCCTACGCTCATCGACTGGAAAGGAGAAAAGATGAAACCAAGTGAAGATTTCATTGAATACTTGGAAAGGTGGATGGGAATACCTGACGAATCCACCATGAACTACTCAGAAGTTGTGACACTGATCACTAATAATGCTCCGCCTAGGTTGAGATATATGCTATGCACAGCCTGGTGCAACACATACACGGATTTTTCGCTCGAGGGCCTGAACTAGAGTCTCCTAAAGAAAAAGCCATTTGAAACTCGATTTGACAAGGGAAGGAACCAGGACAATTGGGTCAAAGAAGTTAAGATGGAGGATATCAAGCATTGGTATGCTGAAAACATGATTATAGTGCAAGGGACACCATCGACCCTTGCAAGCAAGACATCGTCACAGCATAAGGGTCATACACGGTCGGTTAAGAAAAATGAAGGAGCTCAGGTATCACCGTCGCGGAGTTACATTGAGCGGCTATTTGGTGCCGGAATAGATCATTATCCCCCATTCCCGGAATTTTTCAAAGAAGTCTTTTGTGTCTCCTCGCTTTTGGAAATATCCATTTCCCATCGCAAAAGAACACCCAGCCGAAAGTGGATAGATCCAAGTATTGTCCCTACCACCTAATTTGAGACATAATGTCGGCCAGTGTGCCACGACTATAGATATGGTATATGATTACGATTACCGAATCAGCCATCGGAGATCGTTGGGACATAATTGGTCACCTCCCAAGAAATATAGATCCCCTCGTCGATCTCACAAATCTCCCATTTGTTGCACTGTAGCTGAAGTAAAGTCTAACAAATCCACTAGTGCAGCTTATAGGGACCCAATATTTGAAGTGTTTTTCGAAGAGGAAGCCGGAAGTCAATAGCCCTTACTTCCTCAAAAGATTCGAGGGATAAATCGAGGTCGTGGCAAAAAAGATAGAATAAGTCAATACTGGGTTGTCTAAAGGTCCTGCATGATCCTGGTCAATTGCCACTCTCAATTCTGAAAAGGAAGCGACAGTTGGCCTCAACTTGAGAAGGCCCTTATATGATCAAGAACATGCACTCAAGTAATGCTTATTAACTTACCAACACAAATGGAGATGATGTCCATGTACCTTAAACAATACTATCCTTAGACACTCTCTTTGCCTCTAAAGTGAGGGCAAACCCTTAAATTGATTGGAACCTATAGGCTTGGGAAGTAAGTGACCCTCAAAGGGTAAAGCTCCAAAAATTAAAATAAATAATAAAAGATAAAAATCAGCACAGGCTCTGAAGAAGAGGGAACAAAGAACCAAGCCCTGTAGAGACCAATACTTGGGCTCGACCCACCCTAACAGTGGGCAAGAAACTTAGGGCACTCCTAGAAGCTTACAGGATAAGAGTAAAAATAGTCTAAATACATGTGATCTTAATTCACAGTTGACAATCTTGCCGAAAAGAAGGGCACGCCGTACCTTTATAGATTCTCATCTAAAATAATAAAAAACAAAACAAAACAAAATAGATTAAATAAAAAAATTCGTGACCATGAGTATTTCTCGTAACATAAGGGCTCGACCATACCTGTCGGCTTGTCTCTCAGAAGACTTCTATTAATATTTGAAATCAAATCTCTCTCTCTCTCTCTTTTACACAGTGACAGATGGGCTGAGGAAAACCTATTGGCCAGTAGAGTGTCAATACTATTACTTCTCGAAAATAGAGGAGAGAATCCCCAAGCTAATCTTTATTGTATAAATGAAGGCGCTATCGACCTCTATAATTCCAGAGGCTCCGTAAGCACTACACAAGTATCAAAGTTGTGTCCCGAAGACGGATTACCAACTTACGAATTTCATCGATTAGCCCCTGATATGCAGGGTCTTGAGGGAAAACAACTGAGAAAACTTGTGTGCCCCATGAGGAAGGTATACAATATCAAAGTCTACTAACAATTCTACATTTAGGTATTGCAGATACAGGAATATTGTAAAAGCAAGACATCCATGTATATATATATATATAAAGGGTTTGAGTACAAGATACATTGGGGGCATACTGTTGGGGGAGGAAGTCGTCGAGGAAGTCGACGAAGAGAAGAAGGAAATCCAGAAATCAGCAGCAGCACAGGAGCACGGTCGACCGGTCCGGTCGACCGACGTGCACACAGACATGCACAGGTAACGGTCGACCGGCCGGTCGACCGCAGGAGGAGCTCAGTCGACCGCCCGGTCGACCGACTGAAGTGACCCAACTCTCGGTTGGAAACGGTCGACCGGCCCGATCGACCGGTGCATAGGGTCGGTCGACCGGCCGGTCGACCGACAGTCGGGTCTGCCTGTTTCGGAAAGGGTTATTTTGAACCCTATTTAAAGGGCTGTGTTGAATTTCTAAGGTTTGTATCTTTTGAGGTATCTTTGAGAGGGTTTGTGAGAGCAATTGTGGAGGAGAGTATAGCAGAGGCGGAACTTTCCCGATCCCCATTGTTGTAAGTATTGATTTGTTGAAATCAATAAAAACCCTCCCCCTTTCTTGCCCCGAGGACGTAGGCATCAAGGCCGAACCTCGTTAAATCTGTGTTTTGTGCTCTTTCTCTGGATTGTTTTGTTTGTGCTGGTTGTGGTACTATTCTTCTGTGCTTTGGAGATCTAGGGTTCCTCTGTGGGGTTGTTGTCGGGCGCACAACAAGTGGTATCAGAGCTTCCCAGGTTGCGCTTGGGATTTTTCTGGCGATTCGGAGGGCATCAGGAGCTGATTCGGTGGAGATCGTGTGTCGATCTCAGATCAGTGGTAGTCTTGTTCGTGGGATCGTGTGTCGATCTCAGAACAACACAAGGAGTGCTCAGGGAATCATTGGTGGAGTAGATCCGGACAGAAACTCAATCTAGGGTTTCGGGAAGAAGGTAAAAATCTGATTTTTATCGAAGTTGTGATCTATTTCCAGTTAGTTTTCCGCATACATAGAGGTTTCAGTTAGATAAATGGCAGAAGAAAGTACATCAGTTAAGACCATGAATCCTCAGCCGATGATAGACGTGGTGAAGTTTAACGGCACAAATAATTTTGGGATGTGGAGGTGTGAGGTTATGGATGCCATGAATGCATCGAATCTCGAGGACACTCTACTTCTGGAGAAGAGACGAGGAAAAACCACTGAAGAAGAGTGGGAGAAGATGAACAGGTCTGCGTGTGGGTTGATTAGGTCGTGTCTAACACAAGACATCAAATATCTTGTGTTACACGAGACATCTGCGAGGCAGTTGTGGGAGACTCTTGAGAAAAAATATCTGACCAAAAGTGTGAATCGCGATTGCAGCTGAAGAGCAAGCTGTATGGGTTTCAGATGAAGAAGGGGTGCTCCGTGAATGAGCATATCAACCGCTATACGAAGCTTCTTACAGATTTGGTGAATGTGGATGTCAAGGTAGATGAGGAAGACAAGGCTGTAATCCTCCTGAACTCACTCCCAGCGGAGGAGTATGAGACATTCACATTAACTTTTAAAATGGTAGACAGACTCTGGACTATCATGAGGTGTTGTCTGCATTGGCAAACTATGAGACGAGGAGAAAGGAGAGACAGCCTTCTCAGTCAAGCTCGTCGGCAGAGGCGCTAACGGTAAGAAGCAGGGGTTCATCTAGGAAGGGCAGTGAAGAAAGAGGAAGATCAAAGTCCAGGTCGGGCTATAGGGATCTAATGAAGAACCAGTGTGCCTTCTGCAGAGAAATAGGACACTGGAAAGTGGACTGTCCGAAGTTCAAAGGGAAGAAGGAGTCGAAGGCTGAAGCAAATCTTGCAAAGGTGACGAATACTCAGAGGAGTAGTTCACAGGCAGATGGATCAGATTCGGACTCGTCGGGTTTCTCATTTTCAGTCATTACTCCCATCATTGGTCACTCATGGGAAGATGAGTGGATTTTGGATACAGATACAACATACCATGCGTGCCTTAATCGGGGTTGGTTTTCTAGCTTTGAGAAGCTGGAGGGGTGTTCGGTCATTATGGGCGATGATCACCCATGTAGCATGGATGGTGTAGGTACAATCCGAATCAGGATGTTTGATGGATGGTAAGGGAGCAGAAGGGAGTGAGGTATATACCTTAGTTGAAGAGAAATCTAATCTCCGTTGGAGCTTTGGAAGCATCGGGCATGGTGATATCTGTTCGAGATGGCGATCTCAGGATGATCAAGGGCTCGATGGTGGTGATGAAGGGCGTCCGCCGAGACAATCTCTACTACTTGAAGGGTAGTACGGTGACAGGTCAGGTGGAGACTTCCAGTTCCTCAGATGATGGTGGCCCGGAGGTCTGGCAGGGAAAAGTCGGACAGGAAGAAAAGTCTTTGCAAGCTCCTGCAAAGATGGAATCGTTGGAAGGTGATGCTACCTGCAAGTTGGAAGGTGAACACAGCGTTCTGGACAAGAAGGTGAAATTCAGCATCAGTACTCACCGCAATGAAGGTCTTCTTGAGTGTGTTCACGTGAGCATTTGGGGACCTGCTAAGAATGCATCGCTTGGAGGTCACAGGTACTTTGTCTCTTTCGTTGATAGTGTATCTAGGCATTGTTGGATATATCCAATGAGACAAAGTAGTGAAGCCCTAGATGTATTGGTGAAGTGGAAAGGAAGAATGGAGAGGCAGATAGGTAGGAAGATTAAGGAGCTAAAAATTGGTAATGTTGGAAAGGACATGTACCAATTCCTACGATTTGGCCAGAACACCAGAATTGTTACTCACTTCACGACAGGTACAGATGGGTTGGCTAAAGATGTAATCTGTTCTTTACTGGAGGAGGTTCGGAAGTTGTTGTCTAATGCAGGATTAGACAAGTCTTTTTGGGCTGAGGCGACTGTGTATGCAAGCCATCTCATGAATAGATCGACTGCGATAGGAGGTAAAGCTCTATTGGAAATTTGGTCTGGGAAAGCTGCTCAAGATTATGATGTGCTGCGGGAGTTTGGAAGTCCGACCTACTTCAATGCCAAGAATGGCAAGGTGAATCCGCGAGCAAAGAGGTTTGTCTATTTGGGCGTCAAGAGGAACAGCTACAGGTTGTGGGACCCCAAAGACAAGAAGATTGTGATGAGCAGGAATGTCACATTTGGAGAGACTTCAGTGTTGAAGTCCACCGTCTCTCAGCAGGTGGAGAGGACGGAGACCAAGGAAGTATCGCAGCGGGTGGAGGTTGATGCTACTCCACCATCTCCAGTTAGTTCGGCATTAGAGAAGACTTCATCGGATGTGACACCGGGTGGAGATCGTGAAACCAAGGGTGATGCTGAACAGGTTGAAGACATTGCTAAGGATGTCGAGGTGTTTGCAGCTACTGGAATCAAGGTGAAACCACGCTCGTTGTTAAAGAAGCATGAATCTCAAGCTTGTGATCGCGACAAGCTCAAGTTGAAGGCCGTTGTTCTCCATGATGGTCGGGAAGAGGTTCATATGACTCAGTCTGATAGGTTCACTGCTGCAGATACAAGTACCAGTATTTGAGCTTGATGAAGCTCATTTAAATGAACTACGGTTGGCTTAATCCTTTGGGCAAGGTACGTAGGCAGCCGTAAAGGCGAAGCCAGTTGGTGATGCAACCCGTATGAAGCTATTTGGGTTCTCGAGAAGCTGTTTGGAACTTCACGTAGAGGTGAAGAGTTGTGACCGATGGAACTTCACGTAGAGGTGGAGAGGCTTCACGTAGAGGTGAAGTGTTGGGGCCAGTTGGACTTCACGTAGAGGTGAAGTGTTGTGATCTCGATGAACAGGTTGATCTTCTGGTGAGAAGATGTTGAGCTTGCATAAGGAGTAGTGTGCATCCAGTTGAAGCCGATGATGGTGTTTGGTGTGCTCTATGCAGACTTGGTTGGACCGTCAGTGGAAGACAGGTAGACTAGATAGAGCTAGTCAGTTAGAGAGTCAGTGTTGGCTCATGAGGAAGTCTTCGTGAGGTCGTGAAGTTGCGGAGTAGAAGCCATGTTGGTGATCGGCAAGTATGGAAGTTCTCCTAAGGTGAAGTGTAGGGAAGGCATGTGCAGTGCTTTCCAGTGGATAGCTGAGTTACAGATTCCAAGCCGAGATCGTGTGTCGATTTAGCCGAGATCGTGTGTCGATTTCGTCCGGTGCGCGCAAGCCGAGATCGTGTGTCGATTTCGCCAGATGAAAGACTGGGGTACGTTGGAGATCGGCTCAGATTTTGAAAAAATCTTCACCGAGGTGGAGAATTGTTGGGGGAGGAAGTCGTCGAGGAAGTCGACGAAGAGAAGAAGGAAATCTAGAAATCAGCAGCAGCACAGGAGCACGGTTGACCGGTCTGGTCGACCGACGTGCACGCAGACATGCACAGGTAGCGGTCGACCGGCCCGGTCGACCGCAGGAGGAGCTCGGTCGACCACCTGGTCGACCGACTGAAGTGACCCAACTCTCGGTTGGGAACGGTCGACCGGCCCGATCGACCGGTGCATAGGGTCGGTCGACGGGCCGGTCGACCGACAGTCGGGTCTGCCTGTTTCGGAAAGGGTTATTTTGAACCCTATTTAAAGGGCTGTGTTGAATTTCTAAGGTTTGTATCTTTTGAGGTATCTTTGAGAGGGTTTGTGAGAGCAATTGTGGAGGAGAGTATAGCAGAGGCAGAACTTTCCCGATCCCCATTGTTGTAAGTATTGATTTGTTGAAATCAATAAAAACCCTCCCCCTTTCTTGCCCCGAGGACGTAGGCATTAAGGCCGAACCTCGTTAAATCTGTGTTTTGTGCTCTTTCTCTGGATTGTTTTGTTTGTGCTGGTTGTGGTACTGTTCTTCTGTACTTTGGAGATTTAGGGTTCCTCTGTGGGGTTGTTGTCGGGCGCACAACACATACCCACACTGACAAAATCACTCAGAATTGTAGTGAACCTCACCTTATGACATGGTATGCGACTTGCGTCTTACCCCTACCGTCCGGTTTGAGAATCTCTTGTATTACCTTTTCTGGGTCATCCTACAACAACTCATAAGAAATGCCACAAAATTCCCAGAGACGAGCCATTTGAGGCCACCCCGGTTCTCCTTTAAATGAAGTCTTGTATGCCTAGGCCATGATTCAATCGACAGGGCTAGTTTAAGGCAAAGTGTCTCAGAGATGTGCCATTCAAGGGCATTCTGGCTCTTCTTTTAACAAAGACTTGTACGAGAGGCACAACTCGATTGACAAGGCAGGTTGAAGGAAAATTTTCTTGAAGACGTGCCATTCGCCATCACTCTGGTTCTCCTTTAATAAAGCCTAGTATGACCAAAAGCATGACTCAATCTACAATCCCACTCGAGGGCTCCCTGGTTTTTCTTTAACGGTCTTGTATAAACCAAAGACAATTAAATTGACAAGACAAGTCAAAAGGGTAGAATGTTAACTCATTAAAAGAGATCGAAAATTTCTTGGGATGTATCATTCGGGGCCACTTTGGTTATCCTTTGATGGGTCATGTACAGACTAGAGACATGACCCAATCGACATGAATTCTAAGAGATTGGGGCTTCCTACTGTTGGGATTTGGGTCGAACAAATAGTCCCACATCGGCTAGACGTCGGGATGGTCTTGGGTTTATAAGGATTTGGGCAACTCCACCTAACAGACTAGTCTTTTGGGATGGTGCCCCGAGTCCTTCAAGTGGTATCAGAGTCATGCCCCGAACTTAGTCGTGTGTGTGGGTGATGTTCGACGAAGTAGATCCCCCCAATGGCGCAAAGGCGCAATGGGCCTGCCCACCCCACTGGCGCAAAAAGGCGCATTGGCCCCTGTGAAGCTAATGTTTGGCTCTCGAGAAATTTGGCAGTGGTGCTCCTTTGCAATGGGCGTGCCGGCTGCTGCCACGCGATGTAGAGGAGTGACCGACTGCAGTTGGTACTTCACATAAGGCGTGTCGTCTTCCCACGGAGTGAAGAGTTGGATCTCGATGGAGCATTTGATCTTCCGGTGTGAAGATAGTTGAGCTTGCAGGGAGACTCTTTGTTCGAGGGGGGGATTGTTGGGATTTGGGTCGAACAAATAGTCCCACATCGGCTAGACGTGGGGATGGTCTTGGGTTTATAAGGATTTGGGCAACTCCACCTAACAGACTAGTCTTTTGGGATGGTGCCCCGAGTCCTTCACCTACCATGTTGGGGCTTGGAATTATATTGAAAATAGGATTCTATTCAACTATAAATTCTGACTAGATATGGATAGGTTGACGCCCTCAACTTATTCAAGCCATATCTTCTTTGTACAATGTCCTATGGCACTGGTCTCATACCCTGAATATTCGAGCAATTCTTACACTAACTCTTAAACATCAAAAAACTTTCTGTCCAGCAATGCTGACATGGCATAATCTCTTCAGTTGCTTTTCGCGTATCTCTTATCCTATAAATAGGAGTCTAAACCTTCACCAAGAAAATTCTTCTTTTCATCAATTTTATTAAAGCATCAATTATGTTTCCTTCGGTTAGTCTTGGTAATGACTTGAGCATCGGCGGGTCGTGAGCAGGCCAAGATTGGAGACACTACCCCTAATTATTTCATAGAACTCTATGAAGATTCTCTGAAAATTTCAAGATCTTTTTTTACTGAGTTAAAAACTTATAAGGTGTCAACTTTTTTGGTGTACGCGTTGCGTACAATCAAAGAGGATTGTCCGATACCAAACTATCATGGTGGAGTTGTGTGAGTCTTGAACGACTATGCAGCCATTTGGGATTTGAAAACCCTCAGCAGAGAGAAATCTTTTTGAGCACCCCCTTCAAGAAAATGCATTAAAGGATATTGCAACCAAGCAGGGGCGTATGACCACTCCTAAGAAATTTATGCAAAATGAAAAGTATCGCATGTTGTTTATGCAGGATGTTTTGATCACAGAAATCTAAGGAGTAATTTCTTCAAAATGAATAGAATTTTTCAAGGTTATTTTCCTCTCCCTTTTAAATTCTTCATAATGACTTTCTATTTCCGTGGTAACTTTCATAAATGGCAAACATGTGATGCCTGAAATGACCTCTATTAAATTGCCATTCACTAACACGGGGATTCAATAGACCATGTGATAATTATTGATGCAGGAAAGCCAACGTTGAAAGGCCATTATGAAATTGGGTATTATCAGACTAGTCCAAGCTTTAATTACAACTTTATACTTCCAAATCTCTCTCTCTCTCTCTCTCTCTCTCTCTCTCCCCCCCCCCCCCCCCCCCCCCCTTTTTGGTGGGTCTAGGGAGAGAGTAAAAATCTTGTTGAAAGGGTTTGTTAAACTTTATTGAAGGTTAGCCAAAGATCGATGCAATCAATGATATCGTTTACGAGAGCGTGTCGGCGTATCGAAGTTGTATTGGATAGGAGGAACCAAGGCTAGTCGACTAGAGCAATCGCCTAGTCAACTAATGTGACAAACAGAGAGTTGGAGAAACACTATTGAAGGACTTGGGGCACCATCCGAAAAGACTATCCTTCTAGGTGGAGTTGTCCAAATCCTTATATACCCAAGATTATCCCCACGTCTAGCCGATGTGGGACTCTTTGTTCAACCCAAATCCCAACAGTGGGTGGGGAAGGGAGGGGGCTTAGTCTTATATCGTAAAACAGGAGGAACACTTGTGTGTGTGTGTGTGTGTGTGTGTGTGTGTGTGTGTGGGGGGGGGGGGGGGGGGGGGCGCTCAAAAAGAGAGAGGGGATTTCTAGATGTTAGGAAAGCAGCTCTTATAAAGGGAGAAAGGACTCCTCCAGAGGAGAGAATTATTGTGTAATGAATTTTCACAGTAATATATCTACTTGGACCCCTGCTAAGAGTGTGGATCACAATGTCACAAACCACATTCGAATCTTTGCACTTTGAACTTAAGTGATCACATGATAAGTCTACAATATTACACCCCTAAAATCCCCCAGCTCATTGTTTTGCTGGGAGATTCAAACCTCCTACGAGAGAAGTGTAATACCACAGGAGCTAAGCTAAATTGGTTCTAAAATAAATCCGAAAGTGTTAATGAAAATGTAGAAAATATAGCATGAAAGTTTGTCACTTCATGGACATTTACTCAAGATTTAACCAAAAAACTGCCTGGAACCTAACTTGTGAGGTTCCAACATGCAAATCAACCAAAGTTATATGCTATTTTTTTTTTCCTCTTTTGTTTCTTTACTTATGCGTGTATCCAAGCCTCTTAGAGCACCAGCCTAATTCTTGGGGCGTGTGGTGTCTTCCTCCAACAAATGTCGGTCAATTATCATGGAAAATTTCCCTCAGGACGCCCCCATTAAGGATGGTGCAAACAAAAATAAACACCATTTAGTTATGAGAGCAATGCCTTAGCCATCCATTGCTATACATGGCCCTGGATAAAGTTAAATAAGGCGTTCAATTAGTGATCCTATTTAGGAAAAGCCTTTGTTTTTTTTTTTTTTTTTTTTGTACACATGTTCTTCCTTTTCTTTCTTTTTTTCTTTTGTCCTCTCTTTTGTGTTTGTTCTTTTTTGTGTGTATACACACGAGAAAAATAACAACAAAAAAATTAAAGCCTTGAAATCCCCTAGCATGTTGTTGGGATTATTACATGTGGCCCTAAGTTCTGGACATGTGGCCTGCATGTGCAGGAACACATTAATAATATTTTCTTGAATTTTAAACTGTTATATGGTTGGATATTAATGCAAAGAAACATAAAATTTTGTACTTTAGTGTAAGTGTAAGATTTCTTATTCCCAACTCAATGAGATATACATGCAGGTGACCAAAAAGTCTGTCCTTATTTTTTTTAAATATTTCTGAACCCTGTACATCTGTTGTAACCCATGTAAGAAACTGATGCATATATTTTTTCTACTTTTCAGGAGCAGCCCCACACAAAGGGTGTGTTGTTTCCAGATACAACGACTTCAAGTTATCTTGAAAATAATTGTAAAGGCAGTGAACCACTCCCTCAGGCCTATCATACAAACACCATGTATCATTCGCGTCACAGATCAAGTTCCATGGCGGATGATAAATTGTAGTTTTGTGGAAGAAGGCAATGTTTCTGACATATCAGCCATTTGATAACGTAGATGAGATTTATGCTTGTAAATAGTCTCATGCTATCCAGTTGTATAATGATTTTCTGCATACTTGTTAGTATAATCTCCTCATTCTCAATAAGAGTCTGAGACTTTACGTTCATTAGTCTGTAAAGAGTCAATAATACCTGATATAAGTGATGAAGTCATCTGGAAAAAAAAAAATATCCCACCTGATTTGGATTTGATGTAGAGTTGACACAAACTTCCTTCATCGGAATGGTCTTGGTTCATTATATCGACAAATTTCAATAGCAAATGGAAGAGATCAATGAATGGAACTTGCTCTTCACATATTAATTCATGACCTATTTGGAAAACTGTTTTTTCGTGTAAATTATATCCTGATTGTAGTTTGTAGTATGTCTAATTATAGTGGTTACCTTCAATTTTGCTGTTAGGAGATATTTCTGTCAGATTGAACTTTGCAAATCGCAATTTGGCATGTCCTTATTATTCTCCTGCCTGTCCTTATTATTTTGTTTCCAAGAGCTCCCAAGTCTCCAACACATGCTGCTCTTCAAACCTGCTCTTCAAACCCATTTGTAAAATTCTCCATCAGGCTGCAATCATCAATTTTGCAGGCTGGATTAAAAGTTGGTTGCAGTAAAATCAACAAGGTAATGTCTATTTTCACCTTGTACTCTCTTCCATCTGCTGTTCCTGTTATGCTGCCAAATTGACTCCATTTTCTCTGATTAGGACCCTTCTAGCAGCAGCTGCAGCAAGGGGGGAAAAAAAAAAGAAAGGAGAATTTTACAAAAGTCAGGCTGATTTGTCGTTACCGCTTTTGGCTGAACCAATTGGGGAAGAGGACAAGCAGGTAAGATTGCTATTTATTCATTTCTACCCCTTTTCCCATTTCTATTGACTTACATGTACATGCAAACTTTCATCTTCCTCTGTCAAAAATTTCCATGATTGTGAACATATTATGTTCTGTACAAGTTTAGTTGCATATTGCTTTCTTACTTTGGCAATTGAAAACTTACATCAGTTTCTTCCAACATTTTAATGAGCATGCAATTTTTCTCTAATTGTGTTACTTTCATGTGCCCTTACCTTCTTTGTATGAAGTTAATATTACACGTTAAACGCAATTTTCTGCTTGAGCAGTTAGGATTAACATGCCTTCTTACTGTGGAAGATATAATATTCAATAGAAAACATGAAAAGAAAAGAAGATACAATTGGATATAAAAGGTCTCAGAAAAATTTACAAGTACATCCTGTTCGCAAGGGCAAAGGCAATACTCTGAAAGAACCAAAAAAAAAAAAGGTATGGACAAAAGTTGCTCTAAAATGCATTCTACAAAACAGTTTTGTGTCATAATGAGCACTATATAGACTGACGAGAGCACAAATCCTATTAGAGTTTCGAATATGAATGTGGAAGATATGCTTCCATGTCACTTGAAGAAAATTTAAAATTACTGTAAGAAAAGAGAAACATACTTCAGGAAAAAGGAGAATCAGACCGCAACTTGCATGGAAAGGAATGGACCCTCGAAGCATGGTCTTGATTCTAAACCATCATTGTCTAAAGCCACTGAGAATCAACAACTTCCGGTAATGGTTAGTGCCGACAGTGTGAAATTTGACAAATTGCAAAGTATGAAAGGTTCCTCCATCCAATCATGTTTTCCCCATCTTCCATGATTTGTTATATATTTTCAGTGAATTTTACCAATCTTTTCAGGAAAAAAGAGAGAATGAAAGAAGACATAACAGCAACCATGTCTTTTGAAAGAAAACAAGTACTTCTACTTGATAAGTGAGAGGCATATCATAGACGAAAAGAAGAAGAAAAATCAGAGCAACAAACTTCCAACCTAAAGTCCAAGGAGCTGGAAGAAGAAAACATGATTGAGGACAAACTTCCACAGGATCTAGGTGAAGCATTAATTTATTTATCTCAAATTTCTCTCTTTTTAAGGTAAAAATAAGTAAAATAGTTTCTATCTCATAACATTCAATTGCAATATTTAGGCATTTGATTTAAAATTTACTTTCCTTGCTTTCCATATCATCGTAGGTGACAAAAAAAACATCTACCAATGCCAGAAGTATTGTCTGAAACTTCAAATTAAGAAGAAAATATGAAAGCAAGGAAAATTTTCTAAAGGAAAGGGAAGCATTAGACGTAGGAAAAGGAAGTCTACTTTCTCCATAGATATGCTACTTATACGTATGGCATTTATGTACTTTATGCTATGCGATATTCATTATGTTCCTGCATCACATAGGAATTACACCAAAATTATGTGAAAATGCAATTGTGCTTGGAGCCTCAAGTTCCTGGCAAAGTTCATCCATGCCAATATTGCCACACAAAAAGATTTCCATATGAACCAAAAGGATTTTGTTGTGCCAATGGAGACATCTATTTGCCACCTGACCCTATCCCAGGAAGTTATATAACCTCTATATGTCAGATGATACTAACTCTTTGTGCCAATGGAGACATCTATTTGCCACCTGACCCTATCCCAGGAAGTTATATAACCTCTATATGTCAGATGATACTAACTCTCAGTAATTCAGAGAAACATTCGAGGATATAATATTGCTTTCACCTTGCATCCCTTGGGAGTCAAGTATGATTGAAAGTTTGCCAACATGACAAAGGGTGTTTACACTTTCCGAGCACCAAGGACAAACCTATCACTTTATCAATCTTAATTGAAGAATTGATTCAAGTGCAAGCTCAAGGTAACGAAATATACATTAGATTTTGCTTTATTCTTTTAATGAATTAAGAGAATTAGAAAATATATGATTGCGTGATGCCTATCTTCCTTATGAAGAGAGCAAGAGAAAAAGCAAAAGGAGGAAAACTGTGTCCTGTTTTGAGTATCATTGTTACGAATTGCAAATTAGAGCTAATGAGAAAACAAAAATAGTGCATGCTGGTCGTCATTGTGGAGTATTAAATCCTGTATACAAAAGTGAAGGACTCCCAAAAGACTAGCCTGTTAGGTGGAGTTGTCCAAATCCTTATAAACCCAAGACCACCCTTTTGCCCCTGTGGGGCGGGGGCAGACCTATTGCGCCTTTACGCTATTGGGGGATCTACATCGTCGAACATCACCCACACACACTACTAACATGTCCATTGCGCCTTTGCGCTATTTGGGGATCTACATCGTCGAACATCACCCACACACACGACTAACATGCCCCGATACCAATTGAAGGACTCGGGGCTCCATCCCAAAAGACTAACCTGTTAGGTGGAGTTGCCCAAATCCTTATAAACCCAAGACCATCTCACGTCTAGCCGATGTCGGACTATTTGTTCGACCCAAATCCCAACAAAAAGGATCTTATAAAAATCGATACAACCGTTCTTTTAGTGAAGAAACGATTGAAGGTGATGATTCTTACCCTTGTTTATAGGAATCGTCAATTATACTTGACTGAAATGTATCCATATGTGCAACCTTTACAGCTTCACCTTCCCATTAAGCATTTAGTCACATATCAACAATATCAGTCTTTGGACGCAGTACGAAAGAATCCTAACGTATCAAAAACTATGCTAACTGAATTTTTGGATACGAACATGGAAGACGAAGAGGCGAGGAGATACTTGAACCATGAATTTCCAGAGCACTATGTGTGACAGTGCAAGAGAAAGACCCAAGGTACGATTTGTAGGGTAGTGAATTGTCATGGCTAATCCAAGGAAAGTTAGCTTGCAGGATGATCACAACTTCTCCATCTCATCGCTCCCCTTGATCTCTTAAAAAGGAGTTCCTCCTTTGAAACCCGGGTTCTAGCTGTAGATTGCGATCGTCCCTGATTCGTCGCTTTTCTGAAGGACTTGCCATTGTCTTGTGTGCTCTCCACCTCTATTTCATAATGTTGGATGCCCTGCTTGCTCGGGCAAGAATGACCATTAGGAACAAGAATATCCTGGCTTCATTTCTCCATTTTTAAAACTTTATTTTGTGATTTGGATAATCCAACCCCATATTTTCATATATGATTAAGAAAACCTTCTAATTTCTTGTTAATTCTTAATAAACGTTATCATATTTGAGGAGTCAGATGTTAGATTTTAATAATAAAACCCAAACAATATTTTGATAAAATTTGTTATGTTTGGATGTTCACGTCAATCTTTTTTTTTTTTTTTTTGGGCTTCAGTTTCTGAGTGGACGCTACAAATTTATAATGGATCACGAATGGTCAGTAGAATTTGACCCTAGTTTGTTAATGTTGACACCCATAACTAAAAGTATAAATACAAAATTAAAGGAAGTTTTCTCTTTCTTCGTCTCCTATCTCTTTTCCTCTTCCTTCTTTCTCATCTTTCTTCTTGTTCGTTTCTCATCTCTCTTCATTCCCTCTTCCAAACCTTCTATCTTCTTTCCTCCTCTTCATTTCTCCAAAGAGGCCCTATATGTAAAATTGAGAGCTCAAGGATCAAGGTAAACAAAATATTTATATCTTTTTCACTCTCTTTCTCTCATAGTACCTTAAAAGTGAAGGCAATCAGTAAACCCCTCTTCTTTCATCGCTTTTAAAGCAAATAAAACTTCTACCCTCTTCATTCTCTATTTCAAACCCCTCTCGTCTCTTTCTTCTCTTCCAATGGACTCTAAGTTTTTAAAATGAGAGCACAATTTTAAAATTATTAAATTTTGAACAAAATATTAACTTATATCTACAAGATTACAAGAGAAGCAATCAAGATGTAGTAAGTAGTGTTAGATGTTTTGTGCAAAATTAGTTTTCCAAACATAAAATAGTTTTAAAACTATATGTATTTTATTATATTAGTAACATTTTAATTTGTGTCACACTGAAATGGTTCTAACAAATAATTTCCCATAAGTGCAAACTAGTTGGACATGCTTTAGGTATGGCTAATGCAACCAAGACCTTTAGACTTCTTACATTGAATCAGGACACAAGACTCTTGGATTTCCTAATTATGACTTGGTAACCCTTGGGGCTTCCCTCATTGAGTGATTGTTAATCCTTGTGCTTTCCTCATTAAAAGGGCTAATGACCATTGGGTTACATTCATTGAATATGGACATAACCCTTTAGACTTTTCTTATTATGAGTTAGTGACTCTGGGGCTAGATTCATTGAATTTAGACAAGACCCTTAAGCTATCTCATTAAGGGATGGTAACTCTTTAGTTGCTAACAGGGTCCTATAAATAGGCTCTTTTGTAGTTTATTTGGAATATCATAAATGAAAGAAAAGATCACTAAATTAACAAGAGCGCATCCAGTTAGTAAGTAGAGTCATATCCTGCGTCAGATTGAGGAGGTCACTTGCCTGATCAGATTGAGGAGATCACCGAATCTGGTTGATGCACAATAGAGTTCAATTGCTCTTCCTGGGGCAATTTGACTTTGGGATTTTTGTACCGGAGTAGGCTAAACATTGCTTCAAGCATAACGTTTAAGAACGCACAATAGTTTTGTAAGTTCACCTAGAGGGGGGGTGAATAGGTGATGGCTAACCTAATGGTCACTTAATGCCAAATAATGCGGAATAAAAAAAAACTATTATGACCTAAACAAACTATTACACTAAACACCACGTATAACACAAGAGTGTTGCCGAATTCTCCGTGAAGGGCTCTGGACAAACTCCTCTAGATTCTCCTAGATAAGAGTTGAGGTGCCGCGTTGGCTCTCTTGGTTGAATACAAGTGTTAGCAAACAAACACAAGCAAATATATCAATTAAGCACGCAATATATCAAGCATGTAAAGATAAGACAAGTAATAGCATGCAAGATATAAACAAGAGACAAAGAGAGAGAGAGAGAGAGTGAGCAATCGCAAACACAAGGGATTTGTTTCGAGGTTCGAGCACACTTGCTCTACATACCCGCCTTTGACACACGAAGGATTTCCACTATAATCGATCCCACCGGATCACTCGGTGCCGCAACACCTACAACTCTCGGACTCCCTAGTCCGTACACACCGCAAGCCCACCGGCTCGCCGAAGCTGCACCTCAAACAAAGAGTTCGCACCCGAACCCGAAACACCGCGGACACACACGTCCGCCTCCTCAAAGTACAAAGAAAAGTCTTTGGTGATCACAACACTTTGATCACCTAAAAACACTCTCACTACAACACTCCTATAGAATGAATAATCAATGGATAGCTCAAGTGTTTTTGTGAGAAAATAAGGAAAGAGATGGTGGAGGAAAACTCAAAGAAAATCACTTTTACACTCTTGATAAAAACTCCCCTTTTGATTGGAAGTATTAGCTCTCAATTTAGTGGAGAAAACTCTTTTAATGGAGTGGGAAAAACTGGCTCAAAGTCCACTAGAAATCTTGGTGAAAAACAATGCCCAAACCCCCAAATTTATAGGGCTAGAAAAACTAGCCGTTGGGGTCTGTCAGGCCTGCCGGTCGACCGGCCAACGGTCATATTTCAGACTGTTGTGCCATCGGTCAAACGGTCGGTCGACCGAGCCAGGATACAGAGAGCAAGTCTCTCTGTCCGGTCGGCCGCCCGGGGCCTTTCCAGAGAGCAGAGCTCTCTGGACGATCGACCGGGTCGGTCGGCCGACCCTCCTGCCAGAACTGGCGTGCACGTCTGTGCACGTCGGTCGACCGCCGGTCGACCGGCTGAAGCCAGATCAGAAAACTAAGGGATTTGAAACTTTGTCTTTTTGAATGAAATAAAATCCCATAAAATACTGAAAAATCTACAAAAATAGTTTTACCAATATACTTTGATAAACAAACATGCTTGCACAAAATCAAGGCATGTTATAAAAGATTTGGACTATTTTTGTAAGTTGAAAATATTGGCTCAAATGAAAACAGTATTTTCCAAAACTTATTTTTCCAAACTTTGTTTTTCCAAAACATCTCCAAATACAAAAACAAGATATTTAAACTACTTTTAAAGCATAGCGTGTATGGATATGATCCACTACACAAACATGGTGAAATATCTATGTTTTTGACATTAAGCTCTAAACATGATTTTGGATAAAAGATATGTAAACTTGAAAACCAAAATCCAAACATGTATTTTCTAAAATAGAAAATCTTTTGTAAAAATAAAACTATCAAGAGTGTGTGTGTGTGTGTATGTACTTGAACAATCCACCAACTACTCTATCCTTTACATTTTAACTAAAACAAAATCTTACAAAAACAAACCTAGACACAAGTCTTCATCTTCTTGAAGTCTTCACTAGAAGCCTTCTTGACTTGGTCCAAACACCGTGCTAGCTCCAAAACTTGACTTCAAATCCTTTGTTGAAGCTATGCACCTACTAAGATCTTGATCATGAATCTGTCACTAATTAAACATAAGATCATTAATAAACATAACTACATGAGTTGATCATCATCAAAACTAGAGTGATGGGCCTTCGGGCCAACAAGTTTTACTACAAAACTGTATAGCCTTCTCAGAGTCCCTCCAACCTTGAGATCTATTGATTCAGACTCACCTTCTCGAAGTCACTTCGCTACTCGAGAATACCCCGACATCGTGTCGCCTTCTCGGAGTCACTTCTCTACTCGAGAACACCTCGACCTCAGTTGCTTCTAGGAGTCACTTCGCAGTTCGAGAACACCCCAACTTCGTATTGCAATTTACAATAAAAGGAAACTCCACTCCTCTCTAGTCTGCATTTCTCATTTTTATTCTAACAATCTTGAAGCAATATTTCTAGTCAGCTAAGGACCCTGCAAGACTATTGGAGTGGACTGCCTGAAACTGGAGAATTTTGGCAGATCAAACTTCAATACTTGACATCGCAAAATAATCTTTGGAATGCAACTCCTAAAGATTTGCTATGTCATTTCAGAAGAGAAATCCAACTTTAAAGAAGATTCAGACACTGAAGCATCGTGAGAATGAGATGACCACTTCTGTAGGAGCTATATCCTTAATTGCATTGCAGATCATCTTGTAAATGTCTACTCCAATAAGCCCTATGCAAACGATGTCTAGAATGCTCTAGAAGACCAGTACAAGAATGATGATAAGTTGTCCAGATCTCATCTCATAGATAAATTTTTAGACTTCAAGTTTGATGATGATACCGAAGTTTTGCTTCAGGTTAAGGAGCTTAAAAAATTTGTAATGAAGCTTAAGGATGAGAAGATTACCCTTTGCAACACCTTCATCTCCGATGCCATTGTCAATAAGCTTCCTCCCTCCTAGATGTCATTCTCCACTGGCATTCATAGAAGGAAGAAGAAGGTGTTGTTGTCCGACCTGAAGAGCTTCATTCGGATTGAGGACACTATGAGGACTCAAGCAAAGAATGAACTACTTACCAAGCAGAAGGCGTCTGCTAACATGGTAGCTTTCAAGTCTGACAAAGGTTTTTCCAAGAAGAAGAAGTTCAACAAGAAGAACCAGAATCCGAAGAACCTGAACGTGCAGAATAAAGAGTTCGAGAAGATTGGTAGGTGCTTCAACTGCGAGAAGCAAGGCTAAGGCCTATAAAGCATTAAACAAGAAAGAAAAGGAGGAGGCCCACAATGTCAATCAGGTCGACAACTTTGTTGCTATGCTCTTGTAGGTGACATCTCCCTCTAACAACTCCGATTGGTGGCTAGATACAGGTGCTACATGTCATGCCTGCTCAAATAAAGATCTATTATCTACCTATGTTACTGCAAAAGAGAACGTGTTAATGGCTAATTGTTCCACTGCCAATGTGCTTGGAACCGAGATCGTAGTGTTGGTTTTTACTTCAGGGAAGACTCATATTGAAAACTGTGAAACATGTCCCATCAATTTACAAGAATCTAGTCTCTGGGAGCCTACTATGTGATACGGGAATGAGGCTCGATTTTTAAGGCGGAAAGGTTGTATTGTCTTACATGAAGATATACTTTGGCAATGCTTACCGCAGTATTGGCATGTATAAAATAAATACTATTGTACCCACCTCAGTAATCAATGAAATCTCTACTTCTCTATAGTCTTACTCTATTGCATAACAGATTAGGCCATGTAAACTACAGGAAAATGGCCAATATGAAGAAGTTAGGCTTACTTCCAAACTGTGAGGATCATAAGCCTGAAAAATATGAAGTCAACGTACAATCTAAGATCACAAGGAAGCCCTTTTCAAATATTACAAGGAGTACAAATCTGCTGGACCTGATTTATTCGGACACCTGTGACTTCAAGAGCTTCGTGACTAGAGGTGGCATGGAATACTTTATCACCTTCATCAACGACCATTCTCCCTTTTACCATGTGTATTTGTTGAAGTCAAAAGATGAAGCCTTTAACAAGTTCATTGAGTTTCGGACTCGAGTGGAGAAGCAACTTGGGCGTCCAGTAAAGAAGCTTAGAAGTGATAGAGGTGGTGAATATCGATCGAAGCAAGCTAAAGCATACCTCAAGGAGCATGGCATCATTGCAGAGGCGACTGCTCCTTACTCCACGCAGTCTAATGAAATTGTAGAAAGGAAGAATTGCACACTCACTGAGATGGTAAGCTCGACGTTGATTACATCTAGTTTACCTACCTGCTATTGGGGAGAGGTGTTGTTGACGGCTAATTGGATCCTGAACTAGGTACCTTATTCCAAATCGGATACTACTCCACATCAGCATGGTTGGGATTTCCAACATCCTTGGACAATCTCAAAGCGTGGGGGTGTCTTGCCTACGTCCGGATACCAAATATCAGGAGGCCAAAGCTTAGTCCTAAGGCAAACAGGTGTGTGTTTCTTGGCTTTGTTAAAGATAGTGATGACTGCAGATTTTTGGATCTTAGAACCAACTCCATTATCAAACCTCGAGATGCAGAGTTCTTTAAGGATAAGTTCATCAAGGATAAAGACTTATCGCTCAAAGATGTACCTGAAAATGTTGAAACATCTATTGCACCAGATGAATCAATCTCTCCAGACGCAGAAAGTACTGATGCTGAAGAAGAAACTCCAGAAGCTATTGAGCTACCTTCTAAATGCATCAGAAAGCAGGACTTTGGAGATGACTTCATCACATACAATACAAAAGGAGATCCACAAACTTTCAAAGAAGCAATGCAGTTCAAAGATGCTATTCTATGAAAAAAAGTCATAGATGACCAAATAGACTCATTGATCCAGAATCCCACGTGAGAATTGGTAGATGTGCCAGAGGTGCAAAGCCTATCAAATGCAAGTGGATCTTCAAAAAAAAGCTGCGACCTGATGGTACTATAGAAAAGTATAAGGCTAGACTGGTAACAAAAGGCTTCTCTCATAAAGAAGGAATTGACTTTTTCGATATTTATGCACTAGTCTGCAGAATTACTACCATCAGGATGCTGATTGCGTTGGCGAAGTTTATCATTCACCAGATGGATATGAAGACAGCTTTTTAAAATAAAGATCTCACTAAAGAAATTTACATGAAAAGACCATAAGGACTTGATGCTCCTATGAATAAGACATGAAAGTTAACAAAGTCTTTATATGGTCTTAAACAAGCTTCAAAACTCTGGCATGAGAAATTAACAGGATTATTCGTAGCAATGGGTATTGAGTCTGTGAATCTGACAAATGACTATACATCAAGATTGTGAAAAGAAAGATAGTAGTTATATGCGTTTATGTAGATGACATGCTCATCATCAGGACCGACTTGGAGATAGTGATATCTAGTAAGGAATTTCTGTCGGCCATGTTCAGCATAAAGGACCTTGGGGCTGCGGACATGATTCTTGAAATCAAAATCCTGTACACAAAAGATGAAATCGGATTATCTCAATCTCATTACATAGAGAACATGTTGAAGAAGTAAGACTACTTTGACCTGCCAGAGTTGTCTGTGTCATATGATTACAACAAGAAGCTTCAATGCAACACTGGAAGACGTTAAGACAGCTAGAATACTCAAAAATTATTGATAGTCTTATCTATGCAATGAGCTGCACAATGCCAGACATAACATTCTCTGTTGGAATGCTTAGCAAATTTACAAGCAATCCTATAAAGCCTAACTGCGATATTGTTCAGAGATTAATGAGGCGCTTGAAGGAAACTTTGAATATGAGCCTACTCTACACCGATATCTAACCGAAGGCTTCTCAGATGCAAGCTGGTGCTCAAAACCAGATGAGTGCAGATCCATTGGACGCTTTATCTTCACCATGAGAGGAGCTGCCATTTCATGAAAGTCCATGAAACAAACTCTGATTGCACAATCAATAATGGAGTCTGAGTTTTTTGCATTAATTGTTGCAAGAGATGAGGTTGAGTGGCTCAGTTATTTGCTCTGAGACCTTCCATTGAAAGAATTGTGATGTGCAATTATCATCTATTGTGATAATCAAGCAACGAGTGTTGTGGCAGCAAAATCGTTTTTATACGGAAAGAAACGGACTATTCATCTGAAGCATGGCTATTTGAATGAGCTTATTTGTCATCTTAGCTGTTGACGTCTGATCTTCAGAAAATATCGCGGGTCCTCTAACTAAAGACTTGAAAAAGGAATTAGTTGAAAGGACTTCTGCTGGAATGTGTCTCAAGTCATTATAAGTCGAATTTCCGGTCCTTTAACTAAAGGCTTGAAAAAGGAATTAGTTGAAAGGACTTCTGCTGGAATGTGTCTCAAGTCATTATAAGTCGAATTCCTGGTAAAGGGCTCTGAACTTCTCCTTGAGATTTCTCTAAATTAAGAGTTGAGGTGCTACTATAGCTCTCTTAATTTAATACAAGTGTGAGCACACAAATACAATATCAAGCATGTACTAGATAAGTAATGAATGAGAGCATGCAAGATATTAAACAATCTCAAGCATATATCAATTAAGTACAAGTTATACAAACATATAACGATATGGACAATTAAGAGTATGCAAGATATAAAACACGAGTGAGTTAAGAGAAAGATGAGCAATTGTAAACACGGGAGAATTATTTCGAGATTCGAGTCACTTGCTCTACGCCCCGCCTTCGCAATGAAGCATTTTCACTAAAATCGATCCTGCAAGATCACTCGGTACCACAACACCTACAATGAGCTCCCTCAAGAACTCTTGGACTCGTAAGTCTCTCACTTGTTCCCGCAAAAACAACACACGCGAATCCCCAAGCTCGTCGAGGTTTCAACCTTTACAACTCCTCAAAGTACAAGGTGGAACATGTTATGATCACTTCTCTTGATCACAAGCAAAACACTATCACAACAAAAATCGTAGAGGATGAATATAGCAATGAAAAGCTCAAATTTGTTGAGAAAAACTAGATAGAATTGTGGTGAGAAAACTCAAGAGAATGCTTTTGAAAACTCAAAATAAACACTCTTGAAAATTTCTCTTTTGGATATGGAAATGAAGCTCTAAAACTTGTAGAGAAACTCTGTAAAAGAGATCTTGAAAACACTTGAAAAAAATCTTGTGAAAAACTGGCCAAAAGTCTCCAATTTATAGCCATCAGAAAATTAGTCGTTAGGGGGCCAGATGACCTATCGGTCGACCGGCCGGTCGACCGGCCAACAGTCATAAAAACGATCGTTGGGGTTGTCGGTCGACCGCTCCCCAAGCAAGCTCTGTCAGTCGACCGATCGGTCGACCGCGACCCGACAGAGACTTACTGTCTCTCAGTCAGTCGACCGATCAGGGCTCGTGCAGTTTGTGCACGTCGGTCGATCAGACGGTCGACTAAGCCTGCCTTTTGTCGACCAGTCGATCGGCCACAAGCAGCCCAAAAACTGAATTTTAGGAGATTAAAACTTGAACTTGTAAAACTCATAAAAATTCTATTAAATCCCATAAATTTCACAAAAATTGGTTCATTGAAATATTTTGAAGCACAAATATGTGTGATCAAAAATGTTACAAACAATTTGAACTATTTTTGTGGTATAGAAATTTAGGCTAAATCAAAAACCGTATTTTTCAAAAACCAACTTCAAAATGAAAAACTGATTTTTTTTCAAAACTTTTTCAAATACAAAAACAAGATATTTAAATACATTTGAAGCATTGTATGTATGAAAATGATCCAATACACATAGTAAATGAAATATACTTGTTTTTGACACTAAGCTCTAAAATAAGTTTTGATAAATACAAAATTTAAAATCATGAATTAGAAACATTAAAATAAGTTTTTAGACAATTTGAAGCAATAATGTATAAGAATGAAATCCAATACACATATAAACCATGTAAACTCGTTTTGATGAAATCTATTCATGAAACATAAACATTAATTCTTTGAAGCTCAAAACCAAAACCGAAACTAAAATATTTCTTATGAAAACAGTATGTAAATTTTGTGTGTGTTATGAGCTTGAGCAATTCATAACTAATCTATTCTTTACATTTTATCCTAAAATAAAAATATTAAACTTACAAACTCGGACTCCAGTCTTGAAAATCTTCTTTTCCATCTTGACTTGATCTAAACTCGATCCATGAGCTAGACTCTTCTTTGAGTACTTCATGAGATCTTGAAGCGCGAGATCTTGAACAACACGTGCTAACTTCAAAACTTGACTTCGAATTTTTTGTTGAAGGTAAACACCGACTAATATCTTGATAAATATCTGAAACTTAATAAACACAAGATCATAAGTACTATAACTAGATGAGTTAATCATTATCAAAACTAGAGTGATGGACCTTTGGGCCATAAACCCATTTTGAAAATTTATTTTTTTAGGATTTTAATTGGTAAAAACTAACCTTCTTGGTGTTGGTAAGATCCGGCCCATTAACGCCCACGACAAAATTTAGGTTGATTTTAAATATATGAGAGGGTAAATTTTTTTTTTAAGGGTTTGAAGGTTGGGGTTGAACGAGTGAAGAAGGTGAAGAAGATGGGTGGGGTGCCTTGGTCATCTTGAGTGGAGGTACCTTCATAACAAGGGTGCCTTAATCAAAATTGTATGTTTTTAAAATCACTAAAAATTGAAGAGTATATGAGTCATTTTTTATTGGGATAATAGGGTAATTGAAATTTAAGGATTTTAAGTGGGGTGCTCTCAGCGCTAAAATATCCGCTCCCCTCACCAAAACTTGAATTCCCCGGGGGTTGGATAAATCTGCAGATATTGTCACTTGAATTGAAATCAAGATTAAAAAACTGTTCACTACTATTCAAGTTATAGAAATGGATATAATTATAGGTAGTAATTCAACTTCTGGCAGTTACTGAGTTATAATTTAGATTGGGTTGAGTTTGATCAAGGTTCGGATTGAGCTCCAATTGGGTTGTGGGTCAACCCAATGGGCAGATTTGGTTAGTCGGTCCTGACTGAGACACCAACCTAAGCTTTCATGTCTAGCGGAGACTCTGGATAGGATGCAGCCAGAGCTCCAGAATTTGTAAATTAATCAACCAATATGCATACAATTTCTCTTTGGGCCTCACTGGCCCTAAATCAAAAAATTATTGGCAATGAGAATTTGCTCAGTGTACCTTGTCAATTTGCAGTTTAAGCTCTCACCCAACGGAAGAGTATTAATGTGAAACTTCTCTCCTGACGTGATGCAAACTTTCCAAAAAAAAGGGGCAGTTAAATCACAGGTCTGCGTTCCATGTACAGATCACTTTTTTCTCAATAGCAAAATCACCAAAATGGCAAACGTAAAGCAGTGATACAGAAACAGATCCGTCTTGTGTTCAAGAAAGGATGAACACAGGAAACACCAGATGAACATACTCAAAACTATTGAAAAGCTTTCATCACCCAAAATATTTATGGTTCAAATTATCTAGAAAACAACACAAAACTGATCATGGTTACAACATAAAACACCTTGAAGCAAATGATAAAATATTCTTTTGTTTGATGTCCAAAGGGTAAGCATACTAGAAGGGTTATCAAAATATTCTACAAAATGGTCTCAGTCCGTGACAACCTACAACTCATCCTTGAAGGAAGAATGCTCATCTGCCTCTTCTTTAATAGCATCTGCACCATCAGCTTCCTTCTCCTCAACCTCGGCTTCCTCTGTCTCATCCTCCTCTTCGACTGTAGCATTAGGGCTAATGTCTAGGCTTGCCTTCACCGAAGAATATATACGTGTGGCAAAATCTTTTGGATCTTGGAGCATAAAACCACTCTCCATAAGGGCTGTTTGGTACATCAATCGAGCTGTCTGTTTAATACCCTCATCCTGCAGAAATATTGCAGCTACTGTCAGTACACAATATATAAAATGTACAAAATCACTGTAGAAATTGGGGCAATAATGATTGGAACTGTTTTATGTGCATCAATAGTAGGTTAAGCTCAACTAAAAATGATCTTGAAACAGTAAACTTGATTGAAGATTTTCCTCAATTATGTGATACCTCAGGATTTGATGCAACTCTCTCACGGAGTTCCTTAATAATAGGATGTCGGGGGTTGATCTCCAGAACCCTCTTGCCTCGCATGTATGCCTGCTTGCTGGCATCAGAAAGAGTCTGAGACTGCATAATCTTCTCCATGTTTGCACTCCATCCATACTTAGAAGTGACCACAACGCAGGGGGTGTTGTCCAAACGGTTGCTGATCTTTACAGAGTCAACATTCTCAGCAGAGAGAGCATCTTTCCCCCATTTGGTGAGCTCCTTAAATGTCTCCTTAAGTTCTTTACCCTTTGAGTCCTTCCCAATGTTGAGACCCTCCTTTGACACGTTTTGGATTTTTTATCTTCATAGTCCATTAGGTATTGCATCAAGTATTCATCGACCGGGTCCGTAAAGAAAATAACCTTCAAAAAAAACATAATAGATTATAAGGTACAAAAGTTGGAAATGAGACCCCATGGTGCCAACAGCCAAGATGAAACTTCGCAATCAAAGTAACACATTTTGCAGAGCTATGTTTGCAAAGTTTGTGAATCATTAATCTTTCTGCATGACTGTAGTAGGCATGGAATGTCCTCTACCCTTTGGCCATTTATCATGCTACAATGGAACTTGTGACTGTACCGCAAGTTGCCATAATGTAACAGTGGTTGTCCAACATGGGAAATTTTTTTGTTAAAAGCTAAGAATCAAATGGAATAATGGAGGATGTGCATGCATGCATACGTAAAAAATTCTTTATGGATAACTACAGGATAATTATAAGATGTGTGTTCATGCAGCTGTGAGAGTCCATCTTTGCATGTCATCTGTGTGTGAATGAGCCCTTGTGACCGTGTCTGCCCATGTGAGTGAATCTTTTTTTGGGTGGGGGGATACACGTGTGCGTCTTGCTCACGCAAATGCATATATGAGCAATCTAGTAAGTACACTACTGCACGTGTTCACAGGTGTATGCGTACATGTGTGTGTGTGTGTGTGTGTGTGTGTGTGTGTGTGTGTTGCAAGTCTTGTTTAGGCAACTGCAAATGCACATACGTGAATAAGCAGTGATTGGCAACTGCAAACGCGCACACACATCCATGAATAAGCAGTGAATGCATTTATTGGTCATCTTAAGGTATACCTCATAATTCTTCTTTGTAAGCTTCTCAAGGAATGGAGATTTCTCCAGTTGTTCTTTGCTAGTTCCTGTTATGTAGAAAATATCCTTCTGCCCAGGCTTCATTCTTGAGATGTATTGGTCGAGTGAAGTAAGCTTGCCTTCAGATTTCGAACTGAAATAGAAATACACAGCCACACACAGACACATATGAGATTGTTGTCATTTAAATGGCATCAATATGCCAATTCAGAGTCACTTGCAGCATCAATAGGACAGTAAATATCAATAAGAAAGTTCACCTTTCAAATCTGAGAAGCTTAGATAGACGGTTTCTATTTTGTGCATCCTCAATGATTCCAAGCTTTATGGATTTTCCAAACTCATTCCAGAATTTAGCATATGCTCCCTTCTTTTCATCACTCTCATTCGTTGTTTCTGTCTCTAATTTCCATCAGCAGTAAAAAGATAAATTATTCGAATTACAAACAGAAAATTAGCATCATAAGTAAGAAATTTGAGAATATAAGATCAGTGCAATTATTAACCCATCGTACCTTGTTGCTGGACTCATCAGGATCCTCCTCGGCAATTTCCGAATCATATCTAGGGCCTTGCGAATTAACTTTTTCTTGATTGTCTTAAGACTGCTGTGCTGCTGAAGCATTTCTCGTGATACGTTAAGTGGTAGCGTGTCGGAGTCGACAAGACCCTGAATAAAAGGAATATTTAGGAGCATGAACAATCAAATTCTGACTGATTCCATAGTAAATTCTAATAAATATTAACCTGCAATCTCCATTACCTTCAAAAAGCTTAGATACTTGGGAAGAAGTTCATCAAATTCATCAGAGATAAAGACCCGTCTGACATACAATTTCAAGTTGGACTTGTTTGTGTTGTAGTAACTCTCATATAAGTCGCTGGGAGCCTTTGGTGGCACAAAAAGCACCGCCTTGAATTCTACATCACCTTCAGCGGTAAAGTGGCTCCATGCTAATGGTTTCTCGTCGCTAAAATCCTACATATAAAAGACAGGAAAAATCAATTGGCTGTAGAGACAGAATTTATAGTTGTTCAATGAACAAGGTAATACACATCAGATTCCAACATCCAACCATTTTATTCTAAAATTACAGCCATTGATGTTCTACCTTAGCAAGAGAGTGATAGAATTTTGTGTATTCTTCCTCAGTAACCTCCTTAGGGCTGCGGAGCCATATAGCTTTGACATCATTCAAGAGCTCCCACTCATATGTTGTTTCCTTCACTGTCTTTGTTTTGGGCTTTTTCTCACCATCTTCTTCCATCTCTTCTTCCTCTTCTGATGAGGTAGCTTCAGCTGTTGAAAGCAAAATATAGAGTTTAAGTGAAACCATACACTTGAAATATTGATAATTTACAATCAAATTGTTCCAAATTCATCATGTAAGGATGAAATATATGCGAGTATTAAATACTAACTAGTTTCCTCTTCATCACTGGATTCATCTTCACCAGCTGGAACTTCAACGTCAACCTCTTTGCTTGCCCAAAGATATATGGGGAAATTGATAAACTCAGAATACTTCTTCACCAAATCCTGCAACATAACATTCCATTGTATTGTTAGCACTCAGCAGTGTTTAATTAAAGTTCAGCCCTCATAGACACCTATGATCATGAACAAAGAAAATTCATCCAGACCATCCAAAAGAACCATGCCAGTAACGAGTGGCAGAAAATAAGATAGGTGCTTGCTTTTTTACAAGGGTGCTTGCTTTTACTGGGATATTTTTAAAGAAAACTCTTGCTTTTATTAGGATTAAGATTGATTGTGCTAGCTAATGTTCTGAAGGAATGTACCAGTACCCTGCACGACATGTGAAACTGCTTACCGTCACCGTGATTGCTGTCATAATAGGGAACGTGAAGAAATAATATTTCAATTCAGATAAGGGACCATACATGTTAAGTAAAGAAAACTGCTGGTGGAGACTGCTTGTTTTCCAGAATTTCAGGTTATAAATTTGTCTGTTTTACCATATTGCATCCATGAGTATGCAAGAAAACAATGGCCCGGAATGTAACTTATAACCAACCCATAGGCTATAGCTTATTTTCCAAAGTTGCAGGTTATAAACTTGCCTACCTTTCTATAAGATTTGAGCATTGGATTTAAGAAATATTGGGAACATGGCAAAATGTTATATCAAATATTGGCCAGTCAAATGGAATGCATCAAAAATTAGCCAACAGAATGGGACAAGTTTTACAGGAGGACCAAATAAAAATGGTTCATCAGTGAAGATGCTTCTTCTAGAAAAATCTGAGTAATGTAAGATATTAGTTAGGGTCTACGTAGGAAATTGCCCCTATAATAAATACATCTAGGAAGATACCTTAGCACCATATAAGGACTAGGAGAGGAATACATAAAACTATTTTAAAAGGTGTCGAATCTATTCTAACTATAAAAAAATCCTCAACTTTAGGCGGAATAGGAATTGCAATCCTTTCTACTTCTCGAGCTATAATGAGAGATTGAGAAGCAAAATGATTATTGGTTAAGGAAATTTAGAGAACAAGATCCCAGAATTTAGTTGGAATAAAATTACTAGCTCAAAGGTTCAGCAAAAGTGTACCTTTATTAGATGAGATAATAATCAACATAAGGCAAAGTGACGAATGAAATGTGTTTAGAAAACAAGGGCTTAAGAAATAGATTGGCTTAAGAAATAGATTGGCTTAAGGTAGAGCACATGAGATGCGCTTCATTACTATTAAATTTCAAGATGATATTTTCTTATAGACATATATCCAAAATTGTTCTGTGTGCCCCCAGCTTCACAAAAGTGAATAACTTAAGAAATATATGCATATGTGAAATATAATATAAGAAATTTCCAAAGCTAACATGCTTGCATCTACGTTGAATGGACTTTGATGCAACTTAAGCTCAAATATTCTGCATGGGTCAAATGTAGCTGAATAGAGTTGAATTGAGTCTTATAGCATGTGGGAATCAACAAAAAAATCATTCATACCAATAAAACAAAACATAACTCCTCCCACATTACACAGTAAGTCAGAAAACAACCTCACAAAAAGATTGAACATTTCCAATAGGAAGGTCATGCTCCAAAAGATAGGGAGCACCATGAACAAATGTGCTATCCTTGGGACTTTGAATTAGAAAAGATAGGTGGTGTGAAATTAGAGATATCTATTCTAAATATGTCAAAGCCACAACACTCACTTTTTCTTATATCTATGAAAGAATGATGGTATAAGAAAACCAATAAAGCATACTAACCTTCAACTTGAATTCATCCAGATATTCCTGGGCTTCGTCTCGAAGATGTAGGCGGATCTCTGTTCCACGTCCTAATGGTTCATTCCATGTATCTTCGGAAATTGCAAAGGCCCCATCAGCTTTAGATTCCCAAACATATCTGGTAAAAGGAATGTTAAAAAGGTAAAAAGGAATGTTAAAAGGTAAAAATCACTTGATCCTGTAAACGCAGCAGAATATAAATAAAATCTACAGAAAAGAGAGCATGAAAGAGCAAAACAGCTAAAGATTCTTACTGTTTGTCATCATTGTGCTTGCTTATGACTTCAACGTAGTCAGCAACTAGATAGACTGAATAGAAACCAACACCAAACTGCCCAATGAGATTCAGATCACCTCCTGTCTGCATTTTCTCCACAAAAGCTGTACAACAAAGGAATGAAGGATAATATTTATTAACCTTAGTTGTCCAAGTCTCCAACAATGAAATAGTGGAGCCATTATAGATAGTACCTGAAGTTCCAGACTTGGCAATGGTTCCTAAATTCTTGATTAAATCCTCCTTTGTCATACCAATACCTCTATCCCGTATAGAAAGGACCTTGTTCTTCTTGTCTAGTTTAATCTAAACAGCAAATAAATAAATAAATAAATCATAGACGTAACCAGATGCAATTTTTTCAGAAAATGTAAGAATTGTATCACTACAAACCTGGATCTCAAGCTTTGTGTTATCACCTTCCCCTAAGATCTCCTTATCAGTTAGAGAAAGAAACCGGATCTTATCCAATGCCTGATAAAAAGAATTAAAATTAGGAATACAGTAAACAAAAGAGTTCAAGAACATAATTTAAAGCTGACTTGAGAACAACAAAAGATCTACATACATCCGAAGCATTGGAGATGAGTTCTCTCAAGAAAATATCTTTGTTGCTGTAGAGAGAGTTGATAATTATATCCATCAAGCGCGAAACCTCAGCCTGGAACTCGAACTTCTCTGCACTACTCCGCAGAGACTTCCTAGAGATCGACTCCGCCTCTCTAAAAGTTAGTCAATAAACAAAAAGACAAGCATTTTAGTGTCATTTTATTTTCCTTAAAATAACCAACAGCCAATAACAGGGTTTAAACAAAAGCAAACATGCTACAATGCTACAATTTGGGTGGATGACCAACATGTTGGGAATGTAGGCCAAAATGTTTGGATTTGAATTTATTTTTTGGGCCACTTTAGTTTTAACATATTAAAACCCATTTAAAATGTTTTAAACTGCAATAGCCAAAATATTAATAACCTCTTTCAAAATTTTATCTTATGGGATTTCCACTTTCTTCTTCAGATTTTTCACATCTCCATTTGCTTACTTTGAATAATTTAGTATATTTACCTTAATAAGGTAGATTACTACTGCTTTTGAAGGAGTAGGTGGAATAATTACTACCCATTGTTTAAGGGAACACAAGGCTCTCCAAAATGATACGATAAAAAGGTTTATATGTATTTACTATGTTGAAACTTTAAAATTATAGGAAACAGCCCACAAGATGTATTGTCCTTTATGGGAATTTTTATCCCATTATGTACTCCTTTTAAAAGTGTAGTTCCATAAAAGAGATGTGTAATGAGAACAGTTCATATAGAATTATTGCTAAGTTTAAATAGTTTAATGTTTAGTCCCATAAACACGATGCAGCATGATACACTCATGTACACCTACATATGCAAAGAAGGCAGGGTCAAAAGTACTTTAGACGCATTTCTAGTTGGCACTTTAAACCCATGTGATCTTATCCATGTGTGTGTGTGTGTGTTTACCTTTGCTTTCTAGAAGATAAATGAATGCAAATTGAACAAGGTTCAAACCTTTGTGAAAGGGTGTGCCTATCTTCAATTCGAATTAACTCAATGAATTATCTTAAATGGTTGTAACTATTAAGTTATTAACAACAATAGCCATAACCATTCTAGTCATCACATCTGTTGAATAGAACAAACATGAATCGAGCCCATTGGTAATCTATAAACAGTACACTTCATTCTATATCCTGTTTTGAGATATTTGTCTCTCTATCTTGTTGCAAATTCAAGTTGAATACTTTGGGAGTAAAGTAACATAACCCATGAAGCAAATATGAGCATGAATTGTCACAGAAGCCAAATTTGTTGTAACCCTTTTTGCCGTATAAGGAGCAAATATTCCCTTAATTTCATTCAGGTTGTTTTATTTTTCACTATTGTATACTCTATTTCCTAATATGAGAACCTATAAGTGCTATTTTGTTAAAATTGAATATTTTACTTGCCAAGTATCTTGTTATTTACTATACGAAAACTTCCATTAATAATCACAGTAGAAGTGTTGGACAACAAAAAAAAAATTATTCACATTACACATTGGTGGAATTAGTAATGTTAATGTTAGCTATGAATGATAGGTAACATTTCAGCGCAAACCACAGAAACTACAGTTGAGTTCCCACAGCAACTGAAGTTTTGAAACATCAGCAACATTCAACAAAGATGCAGTACTTTCAGTATAGACAAACTGCCCAAATTTCAAAGTTTCCGTCAATACATTTTGATATGACCTATATTGTGCCGGCTTAACTAATTCTAATGCAACTTATTCTAAAAAAGCTGATAGATCTATGAGTAAATTTGCAAGATCTACTCATTACCACTAACCAGAATTCCATCTGAACTAAAATTCGAGCCAAAATTTGTTCCATTTTTGACAGAGATTTAAAATCACTGGGAACAAGATCAAGCTTTATACCTCTTGGCGACTTCGGAATCAGTGGACAATCCATTAGGAACAGCTCCGATCTTCTCCTCAACCTTCGGAGGGTCAACGAGATCATCTCCATCACTCTCCTCAGCATTCGCGTGTAATTTCCGACCTTTTCAGATGAAAACAAACAAAGATCAGATCAACTAGCCAATCCAAAACCCTAGAAATCACTAAGCGGAAAAAAGGACTAGTATAAGTACAAAAACCCTAGATTTACCTTGATCGGGGAGAGTCGAGAGCAGAATCAAGAGAGGAGAACAGAAGGAAGCGCCCACTTCCTCATTTCTCTACTGCTGCTGCCACTGTTACTTCGCTAGCGTTCGATCTAGATCAAAGATCGGAGTTGAAGTGGGGGGCTGGGTATTTAAATTGTGGGAGTTTGGGAAATGGGCGGACGGTGAGGATGGAACTGAGGGTGCCAGCGTGGAGCACTGGACGGTTCAGATGGGAGGATGATACGTGGCGGGTTGCTAGAGGTTCGGTAATGGGGCTCTGACGTGGACGAGAAACGCCATGGACCTGGGCATGAGTGCGCGTCAGAAGTCGTCGCGTGCGGAACGGTTTTTGTGGGTCGATGATGGCCTTCGTTGCTTCGTCTTTAAACTTGAAGGATACGATAAAGTTATAAAAGATTATCTGTTATGCTGCCACATGTCGAGTTTTTAGAGAAAATGATATAATTATTCTACGATAAGTTGGGTTTGGTTCTTGCGTGTGAGCCACACATATACACACGCGTGATTGATCCTCTTATAATATGTTATGTGTGTGGGCCTCACAGACATTAAAGAGATTATAAGAATTTCAGTCCACGTGTCGATGCGGGACTGACCCTCTTATTATATGTGTGTAACTCACACTAGAGGTGCCATCGAATCGGATACGGATCGGATATTCTATTTATCGTATCCATATTCGCACCCAACTTTCGAATAAGGATACGAATATTATCGGGTGTGAAAAAATGATAGCGTATCCGTCAAAATCGGAGATCGGATACTGATCGGAAATTAGCGGATCGGATATTTATTGAATACTCACAGTAACACCCCATTCCTGGAATACGTACTTAGATACGTATTCTGATTTTTCGATCGTATTTTTTTATTTAGTTTTTGTAATTGTTTTTGTTTTATGATTATTTGTGTGATTGTTTTACATTGGATCCGAATTCGTGGACTCGGGGTGAGCCCTAGTCTGAATCGGGAACTCGATACTAATGTATTGCTCGATTTGATCTTTTCGGTAGTTAGATTTGACCTATTTCAGTTTCAAACATCGTTTTCCAATATTTTAGATTTTTCATAATTTTCTGAAATTTTTCAGAATTATTTGCAAAATGTTCAAAACCGGTGTCGATCGGCATCGCTGACCGGTTCCCGAATTTTTAGTTTTCAAATGGAGTTGAATTTTTAAAAACGGCTTTCACATTACTTTTTAGAATCTCATTTTCTATCTAAATACATGTTTTGGGATTTTTTTGAATTTATCAAAATTTGACCGATTTTGGTGTCGACCGGTATCGATTTTAAATTTGAAAACCAGATTGAATTTCTCGAATCTGATTTCACCGGGCATCTTAAAATAATATTTTCTATTTTTGAGAATTTTTCGGAGCGATTCTGAGACAGTCAAATTTCACCCTATTATTATAATATATTTAAATGGATTCTTTTATCTTTTCTTCTCTTTCTTCTCTCTTTCTTTTCCTCCCCCATACCCTGTCGACCATCCCCTTCCAAACCACAACACCAGCAGCTGCAAAAGCAGCCCATTCCCCTATACTTCTCCCTCATACTCTCCCTCTCCCTCTCATTCTCTTTATTTTCCCTTCTTTTCTTCCCCATCTTCCCCATTTCTCCTTCTCTCCCACCAACACATCCTCCTCTCTCTCTCCCTCCTTTGGCTCCACCGTCGACCACCTCCGGCTCCGCCCCCGAAGCGTCGTCCCACCCTTGGCCGGCCTTCCCCTCCCCCAAACTCTCTCCTTCCCTCCTTCTTCCACAACACATCACCATCCTCCTTCAATTTCAACACAAAACCCATTTCACCTCTATTTTTATCCTCAAAATTCACCACTAATACTTCACCACCTCCTCCACTTCCATCACCCTACTATCTCATCCACATCTTCTTCTAATTCCTATCACCACCACCAACACCATCAACAACAACTTCCCAAACAACCACCAAACACCCTCCTCCTCCTCCCCGGGGGCTGCTGCGCCGCCGACCCCCCTCCGCCGGCAGCGGCGCACCCCTGGCCGGCGGCGGCGCCACCAGCTGTCAGCCACTTCTCCCCCCCCCCCCTCCTCTTCTTCTTTTTCCCTTCTTTCCTTTCTTCCTTTCTTTCTTTCTTTTTCTTCTTTCTTTCTTTTTCCTACTTTCCCCTTTTACCCCCTTCTTTCCATCAAAACTCTCTCCCTTACCCCCTTTAACTTTCCAGCAATCTCTCCCTCTCTCTCCCCCTTTCTCTCCTTCAAGTCTCTCTCTCTCTCTCTCTCTCTCTCTCTCTCTCTCTCTCTCCAACATCTCTCTCTTTCATTCTTTTCTCTCTCCTTTCTCCCCTCTCTCATTCTCTCTCTCAATAAATTAATATTAATTAATATATATATATATGTATATTTTAATATACGGATTAGTGGCATGTACGTGTTTATGGTGTTACAGGATTTTACGGCATTTTTCGGTAATTTTAGGCGAGTACTTTTCTTTTGTTGCTTCATGCCTTGTTAATGCTACTCTGATTTTTACTACACGATATATTGTTATGCGAGTTGATATATGATATGCGAGTGATTTCTAATATTAACATGTTACACGAATACTTGTTGACCATTATTATAACTCTTGAACTGATATTATACCTACATGGATATGCCTAAATACGCTACCGGTTTGCTCGGCTTCGCATAGCTAATTAAAAGATTAATTTGTTGTTATAAATATGATTGTGAAATGTTTAACTATATTATTCTCCTGTGCCATGTTACATGACCAGATAATTACCTGATATATGCTGTTGTAACTCTATAATCAACTCACATGATACTGACGTGTTAATTACATGATCTCTGACACTTGATATCTGACACCGATACTTGACATGTTATCACTTGCACCTGATATCTGACACTTGATATCTGATACTGGTACTTGACATGTTATCACTTGAAACCTGATATGTGACACCTGATATATGACACTTGACAATTAACATGTCATCACTTGATACTTGACATATGCTATCACCTGGTACTAGCACACTTGACCTGAGATTGTGACACATGACTGGATACTGTCATACCTGACACCTGTATTACATTGCATATTCATGACTATCACTTTTACTGGGACTTGGTATGATTATTATACTGTTACCAGACCTCTGGTACTCCTGAACTCCTGTGCTCCTGAACTCCTGTATTCCTGAACCCCTGTAACAGGAAGACTCATAATATTATGCTCCTAATATTGTACTCCTGTTGATCCCCATAATTGGATAATCATGGATGTTAGATTATTGTGGACACCTGTGAACATTATCACTGGACAATATATATAATAAAGTACTCAACTTATATTGGGGTGGGGGAAACTGATAGACACTGGTATGATGTCATATTTATAATGGTAGATATATCTGAAGTGTCATGTGTGGCGCGTAATGATGAGTCACCGGAAGCAGTAGCCTAACATCTGAAGTGTCGTGTGGGACGCGTAATGATAAGTCCCCAGAAGCAGTAGCTTGTACTCCTAAGTCGTAGTCCCAGGCAGAGACGTGATCCACTATAAATACGGGCCATCAGATTTATCAGTTTTCAAGTAATAACTCGTCTTATTCATAAGTGGATGTATGTATACTGGTAACACATAACTAAGCATATGGATCGGATGAATAATATAAGAATATAACAACCAAATAGGAATAATATTAGGAACGTGTGATATTTGGTCTCTCTCTTGTTCGGGTCCTGGTACTCACATATCAGAACTCCCAACACTGGTTCCGCATACTGCATTCAGCCTCAACTCCGAGCACTGGCGGAGCTAGGGAGTGTTATGGTAGGCAGATGACCCACCTAAAGTTCCCTCGTTTCTTTCTGAATAAGATGTATTAGTATCATCTACAGTAGTTGTATCAGTCACAATAGATGTATCAGACACAATTGTGAGTTTGTATTGGTTGTTTGTATTCAAGAAACTGAGTTTGTATGTTTTGTTTGTTTCAAGAAACCTTAATTCAAGACACAGAGTTTGTATCTGTTATATCATTTTTGTATCTATTGTTTTGTTTGTATCTATTGTTTGATTCTGTATTAGTTCTGGATATTGTGTCAGTTATATCATTATCGTGATTTTGTAAATCTAGAAGGATTTGGATATTAAACAAATTAATTTTTAAAAAACAAACTTTTAACGGTGGTTCCGATATGAACCACTGTGAAAAGTATCTTTTAAGGGCGGTTTTGAAAAGAACCACCCTTAAAAGTTTGTTTTTTTTAAATTAATTTGTTTACAATTATTAAAAGTGTAACGCCCCAATCCCAAGGATACGGAGACGTTATGGCGACGTACATACGCAGGGTGAAAACACCCTCGCGCGTACGTTAAGCCTCAGTACAGGAAATAGCCTCCATATACACAAGAGTTTCCAGCATTAAATAAATACGAGAATACCTGCAGAAAAGATCAGTGAGCATGATAGATAAAGAAATATGGACAAATAAGGAAATAAGACAAAAGAATCAAGATACCTATGAATCGTATGGGTGACAAGTCCCCTATGTGAATCCAATGACATATCTGACAGTATGATATCTCGAATCTCCAACCTGGGCACGCAAACCCAGGGTCGTCAGAAAGCGACTTAATGAGTGGTAAAATGAAGGAAGTAGTAATATATACGATAGTAATACAGATACGATAATAATATATAATACATGATTCTGTAACAGTGATACCATATAGGAGGCATATAATAAGCAGTAGAAATATAAATATGTCATATCTTAATATCATCACTACCTAGCAGGTTATCATCAGGTCATGTCTACAGTAGTATCCAGTTTTATATAAATAAATAAGGAACATGCAGATGTGCAGCATGCAACAGAACCATACTACCGGGTTGTGCATATGCAGTAATGATGTTTGCAAGGTATACATAAAGCAGAGTATATGCAATGCAGAATATAGATATACATGAGTAGCGCACAGAAAGTGTAACATGTATCAGAAAGTGTAACAAAGTATACAGGTAACATGATAAGGGATAAATGATCAGAACTAGTAACAAGTATAACTAAACAATATGATACATGTATTGGGCAAATCATGTTATTTATACAATAATAACAATCAGTACCACATGATATTTTAATCAATCTCTTCCAGTGTCCCATACCACTGGCAGTTCATACTGGAGCCCGCACTCCAGTCGAACTCATCCGAACATGGCATATGGGTACAATTATCCAAACGTGAGAGTGACCAAATAACAAGTGTTCCTGATGTCACTATTGTTTATATTGTTTTATTATGTTAATTGGAAACCCAATAGTCAAGGAGCTCAAGTCAGGTGGGTGTATCCCGTGCATACCCGGGACAACGGCCTTAAACAAACCCCTGGCTGCTGAGACCAGGGCTACCCGCTAGGGCAGAAGTAGTAAGAAATAATACAATAAAAACGGTAGCCAGCTCTACCACGTCCCCTGCAGTGGGACTAATAAAGGATCCAGACATCCACCCGACAAGACCTAGTCAACCGTCAAGTCTCTCCCATCCTCAAGTTATATTCATTATATTTGAGCTACACAGTATATCAGGAACTAGAACAGTACATGGTACAAGTATCAAGAACTAGAACGTGTATGGTACAAGTAATACAATAATAGGACATGAGCTGTGTTGATATCATGATACAAGATAACGAGAAACAATATACAAGAGATGTGGGATTGTAGAGGTGGCCCCCATGACTGAGATCCACGTGGCACTTAGTTCCACACATCGCGTATCAACAACACTCATGTCCAGTAACGAGAATATCAATAACAAGAATATCAATAGAAGTAACGAGAAACAATCATGTAACAGGAATAGATGAGTATACATGCAACAATAAGACATGCAATATGAACGGTGATCCATATGACAAGAATAGAGAAATCATACATGCATGTGTAACATGATGTGCCGAGAATCCATGTAACGATGATAATAATATATGAAATGACGGTCTTCCGAGAATTGGTGTATCTATATATCAGTGGGATATGAATACGAAATATTAGTGTGACGCGTCATAGTATCTGTATAACGATGATACATGTACATGAGATAACAGTGTCCCGTGTGACAGGATATGTAAGTCACGGTGTTCCGAGTGTATGCACACTAATGTTTAGTCTAACAAATCTCTATGTAACAGATGGACATGAATATGCAATACACTGTATGTAAACAACCGTGTCCGGTGTAATATGACTATATCATCTACTCGAGTGTCAAATACTTCTAATTATACTAAGCTTACTATCTTATGAATACGGTAGGTACCACCAAAGTATGAAACATAAGATCTATTTTAATGATCAATTTAGTGGCTAGTTTTACTTATGAACATTATTAATTTCGGAATCTCGTTAACTAACCAATCATCCAGATATATCTACATGGTATAATAAATCAGGTAATATCTATCTATTATTATATTTTAATTACAGGGATTTCCCAACAATGACATTTTTAGTAAACAATAATTATAATGATTTACTGATAATCAAGTTTTATTAATTAGGCAATCAATCAATTTCACTAAACATTATAAAATATAATTTATAAAAGAAAAATACTCACAAACTGGCCATGAGAAGGTAGCTCTCTTTCCCACGATCGTAACGGTTCCAGAATCGTCCAGATCGGACACCGGATGCTCCAGATATCGCCCGAACACTAAAAGTAATAGAAATGAGTTAAATATGTAATAAAAATATTTCAAATGCAAATACTAAAATTTAGCAAGGGGTTTTCTGTAATCTTACCTTTATTGGGTTTTGGATGCGGGTTGGCACGATAACGGGTCGGGTTTAGATCCAAACCCAAAACTTAAGTGATTGGGTTAACGGGTTTTGGGTTGCAAATCCAACCCAATAGGGTTAATGGGTTCGGGTTTCCACCCGAACCCATCAAACTACAACAGCAGCGGTAGCAGCAACTGCTACTGTCGCGCTCCTGTCTGGCCGGCGGCATATCTCGCCAGCGGCGGGTCTCCCCCGCCGACGGGAAGAGAGAGAGAAATGGACAGATGGAGAGAGAAGAAGAACTAGAAAGAGAAAAGAAAAGAAAAGAAAAGAAAAGAAGAAGAAGAAGAGGAAAAGAAGAAGAAGAAGAAGAAGGAAAGAGGAAGAAGGAGAGGGGAAGGGTGGCGCCCGGGCTGGGGCGCGGCAGCGCCTGCGGCGCTTGGCCGGAGGGCGCGGCGGTGGCGCGCCGGCCACCGACCGCGTGGCCACGGGCGTGGGTCAGGTCCGCCCGTCTGGACCAGAGAGAAGGAGAGATGGGGGGAGAGAGAGAGACAATGAGAGAGAGAAAGGGGTGAGAGAGAGAGAGAGAGAGTAAGAGGGAGAGGTGAAGAATGGAGAGAGAGAGAGAGAGAGCGGGAGAGATTTTAAGTGGGGAAGAGAGAGAGAAGGCGGTGGGGTTAGGCGGTGGAGAGGCATCCAGAGAAATGGAGAAGAAGAGGGAAAAAGAAAAGAAATGGAAAAGATTATTTTTATATATATTTCATTAATATTATTTTATTCAGTAAAATTTGACTAGCTCCGTATGGTTCCCAAAAATTATCGAAAATAGAGAATATTACATGGAGGAGGAATATTAAATCGGATTCATAAAATAAAGTCAGGTTTGCAAGTTAGAAATCCTAAAGTATATTACCGACACCGGTTTGGCCGAATTTTTGATAAATTTAGAAAAATCTCCAAAAAAAATATTACGTAAAAAATATGATTCGTAGACATAAGGTGAAAGTAGATTCCCAAAATTCAACTTCATTTGTGAATTAATAATCGTAGAGCCGATTATCGATATCGGTCGACACCGACTACGGAGATTTTTCAAAATATTAAGAAAAATTTCAGAAAATTGTGAAAAATCTAAAATATTGTAAAATAATATCTGAAACTGAAATTGGCTCAATCCGATTACTAAAAAGGTCAAATCCATTTTATACGTCGTATCGAGTACTGATACTGTGATGCGTACATAAGGGATCAGGGGGTTACATTTTCCCCACCTTACAAAAAATTTCGTCCTCAAGATTTCAATTCAGTAGGGAGAACAATATTTTCAGCCCCAAAGCCTAAATGTTACGGGCACACGACGTTTCCGATGCGCTCTCTAATATCGATAGTGACAACAAGGTGGAGGATTGGTATTATGAGTCAAAGATAAGAATCAGAATCCACAGGATGAAATAAGAAGAAAATCAGAGTATTCTGATAGATCACTGAAATGAGGGAAGAGAAAAGCATCAATGAATGAATTTCAATGAAGTGGCATTCTTGTACTCATAGCTGGAATTCCCAAGCTCAGATACTGGTGAGTTCTCATCTGAACCTGATTGTACTGTTGGTAAGAGCCAGAGCATGAACCCAGATGGTTACCCACACAAGGTGTGAACCTAGGCTCTGATACCACTCTGTAACGCCCCAATCCCAAGGATACGGAGACGTTATGGCGATGTACATATGCAGGGTGGAAACACCCTCGCGCGTACGTTAAGCCTCAGTACAGGAAATAGCCTCCATATACACAAGAGTTTTCAGCATTAAATAAGTACAAGAATACCTGCAGAAAAGATCAGTGAGCATGATAGATAAAGAAACATGGACAAATAAGGAAATAAGATAAAAGAATCAAGATACCTATGAATCGTATGGGTGACAAGTCCCCTATGTGAATCCAATGACATATCTGACAGTATGATATCTCGAATCTCCAACCTGGGCACGCAAACCCAGGGTCGTCAGAAAGCGACCTAGTGAGTGTAAAATGAAGGAAGCAGTAATATATACGATAGTAATACAGACATGATAATAATATATAATACATGATTCTGTAACAGTGATACCATATAGGAGGCATATAATAAGCAGTAAAAATATAAACATGTCATATTTTAATATCATCACTACCTAGGAGGTTATCATCGGGTCATGTCTACAGTAGTATCCAGTTTTATATAAATAAATAAGGAACATGCAGATGTGCAGCATGAACAGACCCATACTACCGGGTTGTGCATATACAGTAATGATGTTTGCAAGGTATACATAAAGCAGAGTATATGTAATGCAGAATATAGATATACATGAGTAGCGTACAGAAAGTGTAACATGTATCAGGAAGTGTAACAACGTATACAGGTTACATGATAAGGGATAAATGATCAGAACTAGTAACAAGTACAACTAAACAATATTATACATGTATTGGCAAATCATGTTATTTATACAATAATAACAATCAGTACCACATGGTATTTTAATCAATCTCTTCCAGTGTCCCATACCACTGGCAGTTCATACTAGAGCCCGCACTCCAGTCGAACTCATCCGGACATGGCATACGGGTACCATTATCCAAACGTGAGAGTGACCAAATAACAAGTGTTCCCGACGTCACTATTATTTATACTATTTTATTATGTTAATTAAAAGCCCAATAGTCAAGGAGCTCTAGTCAGGTGGGTGTATCCCGTGCATACCTGGAACAACGGCCTCAAACAAACTCCTGACTGCTAAGACCAGGGCTACCCGCTAGGGCAGGAGCAAGAAACAATACAATACAAACGGTTGCCAGCTCTACCACGTCCCCTGCAGTGGGACTAACAATGGATCCAGACATCCACCCGACAAGACCTAGTCAACCGTCAAGTCTCCCCCATCCCTAAGTTATATTCATTATATTTGAGCTACACAGTATATCAAGAACTAGAACAGCACATGATACAAGTATCAAGAACTAGAACGTGCATGGTACAAGTAATACAATAATAGGACATGAGTTGTGTTGATATCATGATACAAGATAACGGGAAACAATATACAAGAAATGTGGGATTCTAGAGGTGGCCCCCATGGCTGAGATCCATGTGGCACTTAGTTCCACACATCGCGTATCAACAACACTCATGTCCAGTAACGAGAATATCAATAACAAGAATATCAATAGAAGTAACGAGAAACAATCATGTAACAGGAATAGATGAGTATACATGCAACAATAAGACATGCAATATGAACGGTGATCCATATGACAAGAATAGAGAAATCATACATGCATGTGTAACATGATGTACCGAGAATCTATGTAACGATGATAATAATATATGAAATGACGGTCTTCCGAGAATTGGTGTATCTATATATCGGTGGGATATGAATACGAAATATTAGCGTGACGTGTCATAGTATCTGTGTAACGATGATATATGTACTGAGATAACAGTGTCCCGTGTGACAGGATATGTAAGTCACGGTGTTCCGAGTGTATGCACACTAATGTTTAGTCTAACAAGTCTCTATGTAACAGATGGACATGAATATGCAATACACTGTATGTAAACAACCGTGTCCGGTGTAATATGGCTATATCATCTACTCGAGTGTCAAATACTTCTAATTATACTAAGCTTACTATCTTATGAATACGGTAGGTACCACCAAAGTATGAAACATAATGATCTATTTTAATGATCAATTTAGTGGCTAGTTTTACTTATGAACATTATTAACTTCGGAATCTCGTTAACTAACCAATCATCCAGATATATCTACATGGTATAATAAATCAGGTAATATCTATCTATTATTATGTTTTACTTACAGGGATTTCCCAACAATGACATTTTTAGTAAACAATAATTATAATGATTTACCGATAATCATGTTTTATTAATTAGGCAATCAATCAATTTCACTAAACATGATAAAATATAACTTATAAAAGAAAAACACTCACAAACTGGCCATGAGAAGGTAGCTCTCTTTCCCACGATTGCAACGGTTTCAGAATCATCCAGATCGGACACCGGATGCTTCAGATATCGCCCGAACACTAAAAGTAATAGAAATTGGTTAAATATGTAATAAAAATATTTCAAATACAAATACTGAAATTTAGCAGGGGGTTTTCTGTAATCTTACCTTTATTGTGTTTTGGATGCGGGTTGGCACGATAACGGGTCGGGTTTAGATCCAAACCCAAAACTTAAGTGATTGGGTTAACGGGTTTTGTGTTGCAAATCCAACCCAATAGGGTTAATGGGTTCGGGTTTCCACCCGAACCCATCAAACTACAACAGCAGCGGTAGCAGCAACTGCTACTGCCGCGCGCTCCTGTCTGGCCGGCGGCATATCTCGCCGGCGGCGGGTCTCCCCCACTGACGGGAAGAGAGAGAAATGGAGAGATGGAGAGAGAAGAAGAACTAGAAAGAGAAAAGAAAAGAAAAGAAAAGAAGAAGAAGAAGAGGAAAAGAGAAGGAGGAGGAGGAGGAAAGAGGAAGAAGGAGAGGGGAAGGGTGGCGCCCGTGTTGGGGCGCGGCAGCGCCTGCGGCGCTTGGCCGGAGGGCACGGCGGTGGCGCGCGGGCCACCGGCCGCGTGGCCACAGGCGTGGGTCAGGTCCCCCGTCTGGACCAGAGAGAGGGAGAGATGGAGAGAGAGAGAGAGTGAGAGAGAGAGAGAGTGTGTAACCCTCCGCTGTCATTATACATGTCACCGTCATATACGATATGAAGTACGTAAGAAATTGACCAACCTGAAAACCCGACTATACTAGTTTCAGTGTCACAACTTATTTTCTCAACATTTAGATTTTCTGAAATTTTCTAAACCTTTTTCCGAGTTATTTTGGAAAATGTCTAAGATCGGTGTCAACCTAAGCAGATGATTAAAGATCGGTGTCAACCTAAGCAGATGATTAACTCAAGGATTTTTAATTCTCAAATGGAGTAAAATTTCTAGAATCTACTTCTATAATAAGATTTAAAATATTATTTTCTGCTTTCAAGTATTTTTGACAATTTTTCAGAATTAGTCCAAAATCGGGTCGAATGGGTGTCGCCCGGTCTCATGGATCCTTTCGGGATTTTTAATTGACAAACCGGTTTAAATTTTTACAATCCTCTTTTACCTTATGTCTTAGACCAATATTCCTTATTTTTTCTCATTTTTGGGACTGTTCGACACTAGTCAAATTCGGACCCTAATATTTAAATATCCTAAATATCATGAATATTATCTCTTAACACTAATCCCACTTCATTTTTCTTTTACATGCCAGACGTCTCCCTATGGTTCCAGAGATTTCGGTTAACCGACATTAGGATATTTTGAACCCTTCTACACTCTTCCTAATTGATATCTAAATACTATATATAAACCTATTTCCTTTTAACCCTAAACAAGTAGCCTCTCTCTCTCACTCTCTCTCTCTCTCTCACACAGACTCACACCCAGCGCCGTCTCCAGCACCCAACGCCACCCATCTCCACCGCTGTCCACGCAGCCGCCAGCGTCGCCCAACGCCTGCCGCCCAGCACCCGCCGTGCCCCATGCGAGCGCCTCCAACACCACCACCACTCACCCATCGCCTAGCACCCACACCACCTCCTCCTCCACCCACCTCCGGCCGGCCATCGCACGTCGCCGGAAGCATCACCGGAGCTCCGGCCTTCGCCAGAGCCGCACACGCAGCCGGACGCCACCGCGGCCACCTCCCGCCGCGACCAGCAGCCCCTGCGCCACTGTCGCTGCCGCTGTTCACAAGGCGCGCGCGTACAGTGGAAAGAGAGAAAGAAAAACCCATAACGGGTTTGGTTTCTTACCCGATTCGCAACTTCCAAAAACCCACAACCCGCTTGCTTAAAAGGTAAATTGCAAAACAGCCCTTTTAGAATTGTTAATATTTCATTTATAACCCTGTAAAATTGCTTTTAACACCCTGTTCACGTTCAGAGTTTATAAAAGAGACCCTGAGACGTACGTTACACAGTAACTTGGTCATTTGATGTCAGAATCAGGCGTTCTTAGTACCGTTGGGATCGGAACTGCAAGCACTACGCATATAAGGCAAGTGTTTCCCTGTATTCTCATTATTTCTCCAAATACATCATTTGTAGAGTCTTATCAGCTGATTGGAATATTTGATATCCGATATGATGTTTAGTCCGGATAATCGGCCTGTATCTTGGGGGTTGAGTAGGATATCGGAGCAGGGACTTGGCCTATGGACTATTTTGAGTGTGCATGCTAATATGGAGATAGCCAGGATAACTGCATGTAATTCTATTATGTCCTACCGTTACATGTTACTGTGATTACGTACTACCGTTACATGTTACTTTGATACGCCTGGTAGTGCTTCCTGTTACACATGATATTGATTACATTGTTTATGCCAGTTATTTGCTATAAACATGCACACTCATCTACATAACTCTAGGACGCAGGCCGTAACGCTTGTTACTATCTTTTTGTTACCTGTTCCAGTTACCTCATGTCATTTCTTGTTATCCTTAACTGAAATCACTTGGGGATGGGGAGACTGGATGATTGACTAGATCTTATCAGGTGGGTGTACTGGATCCATATTGTTCTCCCACTGTAGGGGATGGTAGTGCTACCTACCAATTGTATATAGCTCCATGAGCTCCCGTTACTTGTTTCATGCTCCCCTCTTAGCGGAGGGCCCTGGTCTTAGCAGCCAGGGTTTTGTTTAAGGCCGTGATCCCGGGTATGCACGGGATACACCCACCTGATCAGAACTCCTCAATTGTTAAGTCTCGTATCACACAGGTAGACACTCATGGACAAGGTAGTGAAAAGTTACTTACCTGATATTTCGATTATCGCCATCTTATTACATGTCTTGTTTCAGCCTTATGCATATTTCATGTCTTGTTTTTATTCTCCTTGCCTTTCCTTTGTACACTTGCTCGGTCGCATCTGAGACCCTGGGTTTGCTTGCCCAGATATAGAGTCCGTGGTTATACCACCAGAGGAGGACGCGGAGTACTAGACGGCTTGGCTGAGTAGCTGTAGGACAGTTCGTGAGCTTGTCGTCTCTTTTGAGTTTTCAGTATGTTTCATAGTTGTACATATGTTTTTCTGTTTTAGTTCTTATATAATATGCTGATGGACTCAGATGTACTATATTTTTGGTACTGTATTAACTGTGTTATGTACTCTTATTACATGTAATATATCAGCAGTGTTTTTACCTTATAAGAAAACTTGTACAGGTCTACAGTAGGCTTAACGTGTATACGTGGGGACGTTCTACCTGACGTGTACAGGTTGCCGATCATGCCATGTACTCTATTTTGATCAGTGGGACGTGACAGAGAGTAAGAGGGAGAGGTAAAGAATGGAGAGAGAGAGAGAGAGAGAGAGCGGGAGAGATTTTAAGTGGGGAAGAGAGAGAAAGGGGTGGGGTTAGGCAGTGGAGAGGCATCCAGAGAAATGGAGTAGAAGAGGGAAAAAGAAAAGAAAGGGAAAAGATTATTTTATATATATTTAATTAATATTATTTTATTCAGTAAAATTTGACTAGCTCCGTATGGTTACCAAAAATTACCAAAATAGAGAATATTACATGGAGGAGGAATGTTAAATTGGATTCATGAAATAATGTCAGATTTGCAAGTTAAAAATCCTAAAGTATATTACCGATACCGGGCGCACCGGTTTGGCCGAATTTTTAATAAATTTAGAAAAATCTCCAAAAAAACAGAACGTAAAAAATATGATTCAAAGACACAAGGTGAAAGCACATTCCCAAAATTCAACTCCATTTGTGAATTAATAATCGTAGAGCCGATTATCGGTATCAGTCGACACCGACTACGGAGATTTTCCAAAATATTCAGAAAAATTTCAGAAAATTCTGAAAAATCTAAAATATTGTAAAATAATATCTGAAACTGAAATTGGCTCAATCTAATTACTAAAAAGGTCAAATCTATTTTATACGTCGTATCGAGTACTGATACTGTGATGCGTACATAAGGGATCAGGGGGTTACATTTCTCCCCACCTTACAAAAAATTTCGTCCTCAAAATTTCAATTTAGCAGGGAGAACAATATTTTCAGCCCCAAATCCTAAATGTTACGGGCACACGACGCTTCCGATGCGCTCTCTGATATCGATAGTGACAACAGGGTGGAGGATTGGTATTATGAGTCAAAGATAAGAATCAGAATCCACAGGATGAAACAAGAAGGAAATCAGAGTATTCTGATAGATCACTGAAATGAGGGAAGAGAAAAGCATCAATGAATGAATTTCAATGAAGTGGCATTCTTGTACTCATAGCTGGAATTCCCAAGCTCAGATACTGGTGAGTTCTCATCTGAACCTGATTGTACTGTTGGTAAGAGCCAGAGCATGAACCCAGATGGTTACCCACACAAGGTGTGAACCTAGGCTCTGATACCACTCTGTAACGCCCCAATCCCAAGGATACGGAGACGTTATGGCGATGTACATATGCAGGGTGAAACACCCTCGCGCGTACGTTAAGCCTCGGTACAGGAAATAGCCTCCATATACACAAGAGTTTTCAGCATTAAATAAGTATAAGAATACCTGCAGAAAAGATCAGTGAGCATGATAGATAAAGAAACACGGACAAATAAGGAAATAAGACAAAAGAATCAAGATACCTATGAATCGTATGGGTGACAAGTCCCCTATGTGAATCCAATGACATATCTGACAGTATGATATCTCGAATCTCCAACCTGGGCACGCAAACCCAGGGTCGTCAGAAAGCGACCTAGTGAGTGGTAAAATGAAGGAAGCAGTAATATATACGATAGTAATACAGACACGATAATAATATATAATACATGATTCTGTAACAGTGATACCATATAGGAGGCATATAATAAGCAGTAGAAATATAAACATGTCATATCTTAATATCATCACTACCTAGCAGGTTATCATCGGGTCATGTCTACAGTAGTATCCAGTTTATATAAATAAATAAGGAACATGCAGATGTGCAGTATGCAACAGACCCATACTATCGGGTTATGCATATACAGTAATGATGTTTGCAAGGTATACATAAAGCAGAGTATATGTAATGCAGAATATAGATCTACATGAGTAGCGTACAGAAAGTGTAACATATATCAGGAAGTATAACAAAGTATACAGGTAACATGATACGGGATAAATGATCAGAACTAGTAACAAGTACAACTAAACAATATGATACATGTATTGGGCAAATCATGTTATTTATACAATAATAGCAATCAGTACCACATGGTATTTTAATCAATCTCTTCCAGTGTCCCATACCACTGGCAGTTCATACTGGAGCCGCGCACTCCAGTTGAACTCATCCGGACATGACATACGGGTACCATTATCCAAACGTGAGAGTGAACAAATAACAAGTGTTCCCGACGTCACTATTATTTATACTGTTTTATTATGTTAATTAAAAGCCCAATAGTCAAGGAGCTCTAGTCAGGTGGGTGTATCCCGTGCATACCTGGAACAACGGCCTCAAACAAACTCCTGACTGCTAAGACCAGGGCTACCCGCTAGGGCAGGAGCAAGAAACAATACAATACAAACGGTTGCCAGCTCTACCACGTCCCTGCAGTGGGACTAACAATGGATCCAGACATCCACCCGACAAGACCTAGTCAACCGTCAAGTCTCCCCCATCCCCAAGTTATATTCATTATATTTGAGCTACACAGTATATCAGGAACTAGAACAGTACATGGTACAAGTATCAAGAACTAGAACGTGCATGGTACAAGTAATACAATAATAGGACATGAGCTGTGTTGATATCATGATACAAGATAACGAGAAACAATATACAAGAGATGTGGGATTCTAGAGGTGGCCCCATGGCTGAGATCCATGTGGCACTTAGTTTCACACATCGCGTATCAACAACACTCATGTCCAGTAACGAGAATATCAATAACAAGAATATCAATAGAAGTAACGAGAAACAATCATATAACAGGAATACATGAGTATACATGCAACAATAAGACATGCAATATAAACGGTGATCCATATGACAAGAATAGAGAAATCATACATGCATGTGTAACATGATGTGCCGAGAATCCATGTAACGATGATAATAATATATGAAATGACGGTCTTTCGAGAATTGGTGCATCTATATATCGGTGGGATATGAATACGAAATATTAGTGTGACGCGTCATAGTATCTGTGTAACGATGATACATGTACATGAGATAACAGTGTCCCGTGTGACAGGATATGTAAGTCACGGTGTTCCGAGTGTATGCACACTAATGTTTAGTCTAGCAAGTCTCTATGTAACAGATGGACATGAATATGCAATGCACTGTATGTAAACAACCGTGTCCGGTGTACTATGGCTATATCATCTACTCGAGTGTCAAATACTTCTAATTATACTAAGCTTACTATCTTATGAATACGGTAGGTACCACCAAAGTATGAAACATAAGGATCTATTTTAATGATCAATTTAATGGCTACTTGTACTTATGAACATTATTAACTTCGGAATCTCGTTAACTAACCAATCATCCAGATATATCTACATGGTATAATAAATCTGGTAATATCTATCTATTATTATGTTTTAATTATAGGGATTTCCCAACAATGACATTTTTAGTAAATAATAATTATAATGATTTACCGATAATCAAGTTTTATTAATTAGGCAATCAATCAATTTCACTAAACATGATAAAATATAATTTATAAAAGAAAAACACTCACAAACTGGCCATGAAAAGGTAGCTCTCTTTCCATAATCGCAACGGTTCCAGAATCGTCCAGATCGGACACCGGATACTCCAGATATCGCCCGAACACTAAAAGTAATAGAAATGGGTTAAATATGTAATAAAAATATTTCAAATGCAAATACTGAAATTTAGCAGGGGGTTTTCTGTAATCTTACCTTTATTGGGTTTTGGATGCGGGTTGGCACGATAACGGGTCGGGTTTAGATCCAAACCCACAACTTAAGTGATTGGGTTATCGGGTTTATGGGTTGCAAATCCAACCCAATAGGGTTAATGGGTTCGGGTTTCCACCGAACCATCAAACTACAACAGCAGCGGCAGCAGCAACTGCTGCTGCCGCGCTCCTGTCTGGCCGGCGGCATATCTCACCGGCGGCGGGTCTCCCCCGCCGGCGGGAAGAGAGAGAGAGAAATGGAGAGATGGAGATAGAAGAAGAACTGGAAAGAGAAAAGAAGAGAAAAAAAAGAAGAAGAAGAAGAAGAAGAAGAAGAAGAAGGAAAGAGAAAGAAGGAGAGGGGAAGGGTGGCGCCAGGGCTGGAGCGCGGCAACGCCTGCGGTGCTTGGCCGGAGGGTGCAGCGGTGGCGCGCCAGCCACCGGCCGCGTGGCCACGGGCGTGGGTCAGGTCCGCCGGTCTGGACCAGAGAGAGGGAGAGATGGAGAGAGAGACAGTGTGAGAGAGAGAGACAGGGAGAGGTGAGACAGAGAGTAAGAGGGAGAGGTGAAGAATGGGGGGGGAGGGGGGGAGAGAGAGAGAGAGAGAGAGAGAGAGAGAGCGGGAGAGATTTTAAGTGGGGAAGAGAGAGAGAAGGCGGTGGGTTAGGCGGTGGAGAGGCATCCAGAGAAATGGAGAAGAAGAGGGAAAAAGAAAAGAAAGGGAAAAGATTATTTTTATATATATTTCATTAATATTATTTTATTCAGTAAAATTTGACTAGCTCCGTATGGTTCCCAAAAATTATCAAAAATAGAGAATATTATATGGAGGAGGAATGTGAAATCGGATTCATGAAATAAAGTCAGACTTGCAAGTTAAAAATCCTAAAGTATATTACCGACACGGGGCGACACCGGTTTGGCCCAATTTTTGATAAATTTAGAAAAATCTCCAAAATAACATAACATAAAAAATATGATTTGAAGACACAAGGTGAAAGCAGATTCCCAAAATTCAACTCCATTTGTGAATTAATAATCGTAGAGCCGATTATCGGTATTGGTCGATACCGACCACGGAGATTTTCCAAAATAATTCAGAAAAATTCCAAGAAATTCTGAAAAATCTAAAATATTGTAAAATAATATCTGAAACTGAAATTGGCTCAATCTGATTACCAAAAAGGTCAAATCCATTTTATACGTCGTATCTAGTACTGATCCTGTGATACGTACATAAGGGATTAGTGGGTTACAAAAGTTACATTTTTAACAGCGGTTCTGAAAAAAACCGCCCTTAAAAGTTTTTTTAATTAATTTGTTTTTTAACAGCGGTTCCAATCATAACTGGAACCGCCGTTAAAAAGTCTAACTTTTAACGGCGGTTCACTTCGAAACTGCCATTAAAAGTGAAATTTTAACAGCAGTTATCACAAGAATTATTTTCAATTTTCACAGCCATTTCTTAGTGGTTATTCTTAGAACCGCGGTGAAGTGTCATGTTTTGACGGCAGTTTATAACTGCCGTGAAATTTTCACGTCGTCTGGATAGACGGCAGTTCTTGAATCGCCGTCATTTCTTTTTAACCGAGATTTTAAACCGTCATGGAAGACCTTTTCTCTACTAGTCCCATATTTGATCTCTCTACGAAGAAGGAAAAACCCAATAGTTTTGCCTCACCTACAAATGTGTCTTAGCTAGCTCAGCCCCTGCTGCCAGGACGGCTTGCGACTGAACCATTAGTGTGTGCGCACTTTGGATTTCAGCAACAGCAGATACGGCATGCATGAAGCATATGGAGCAATTACCAGATATTGCCTGGGCAACCACTATGCGGGAAATTGCACTCCAACTACAGTGGAACACGCAGGGGAGCTCCATGTTTTGCATTTTAAGTTTTGTTTCGTATTGATCTTGTCAGATGCAATGAGCAAGTTCTCCATGTAAACTGTTATGGGCTTCATTGAAGCTATATTTAACATCATTAAAGATAGAAACCCTTTCTTCCAATTTTGAGGCCATGTTACTTTCCTTTAAAACCATGTTACTTTCCTTTAAAAAAAAAATAGTAAAAAGAACTTACTTTTGTACCTTTGTCAGAACTCAAAACACAAATGACAGAGTTAATGAAGCAATTTACTTCAGATTTTTTTCAGTATAACAAGCTATTTTGATAAACACTGCCATGGAATTCCACCAAACTATTCAAAACGTGATGATTTATATAACTCACTGGTGAAATATTATCTGTTTCTCATATGCCCATGAAAATTTCCTATAATAGCGCAGAAAAAGAATGCTCAAAGTTGAATGTTCAGATGCCGGGTCTCGTCTCCTCTACACAAGGACAGTGAGGTTTCAACTGATCTATTCTGATAACTTGCAGAGATTTTGTACTCCCCTAAAAAACCATTGAAACAATAAAGACCATGATCGTCTGTCACCCCTTATTTTGTTTGCCATTCCTGTAAAAGCTTGTCCACAATGTCTCCAGCAGGGAGGTTGACAAAGTAGTTGTCTGTCAGGCACATCTGATAGCACCCGTTCAGATGGAGCGCATGTTAATCTCACATTAAGGTGGCCCACTACCCTTGGTTAATTAATTGGATTCCTAATTAAAGTTAACTGATATTATGTGTGCCCAAATTAAAGTTACAATTGTATAAAGTTATTAAATAATCTTTGTGGTATTAAGGGACCATGATGGGTGGTTTTATCACAAGAGATTAATTTGCAATTGTTGACCCTCATCTCTCCTCCTGAAAAGAAAACAGCCTACTCTCTTTCATTTAGAGAAGAACCATCATTATTGTTAGGGTTTGTGCAAGGAAAAGGAGACAGAGAGAAGAAGGGTTTGCATTAAGGTTTTGCAAGGATTAAAGAGAAGGATCAAGATCTTCGTCCATCTACCTTCCTCAATCATTCAATGGCTTCAGGTATGCATTTATGTGTTTATATGAATATGCATTTAAATTCTTCTTGAGATGTAATTGATTCTAGATCCATGCTAGTTTAATCCGCATTAAAGTTCTTTTAATATCTTACATTTGGTATCAGAGCTGGGTTTTTAGAATCAATACATCTTGGATTATGGATTATGGAAATTAGGGTTTTTTTATTAACAGTTCATAAAAATCAAATTTTTGATCTTTTAATTGTGGAATTATAAGAGGATTTAATAACCCTAATATTCTGTTTAAATTCCTCTAATTGTACAATTAATTGGGATCAAATTCAAGAAATTAAAACCCTAATTTTCCCTATTTTTGGCTTCAGTCGATTAAACAGAAACCGCACAGGATAACTGTTTCGTCGACTGTTAGTCGACTAGCCCATAACACTAGTCGACTAGGTCTGTTTCCAGAAAGTTGTGAACTCTCTGTTTTTTTACTGATTAGTCGACTAATAATGAGTATAGTCGACTAACCCTTTTCCCAAGTCGACTAATAGATTAACCGAGAGTTGCCTTCCTGCAGGAGTCGACTAATCTTGCCCTTAGTCGACTAACCTATTATTGTGTAGTCGACTAATCTTTCCTATATGGTCGACTATACTTGACCCAAGTCGACTAATCCCCTTTTGTAGTCGACTTGACTTAGCCTTAGTCGACTAGGCTTACCTTGACTAGTCGACTAATGGCTGTTTAATTTCAATCATGAATGTATGTTACACATTTAAGTTATGGTGTTAATATTGATTGAATTGGTCAAGTGACAATGAATTGAAGTATTATAGTATTACTCAAACAAAAGATTAGAGAATATTATTAGTTAGTTTTGTATTCATACGGTTTATTGATTTAGTAGTTGCCAAAGTGACCTATATTAGTAAGCCTTATGAATATACAACTACATAAAAGACTTGTCAATAAGGGTGACATTAAAGACAATAATATTCTCGATGGCGGTCATAGTTAGGAGATTGGGACTGGCCCAAAGGAAAGTCTCTTTCAAATAATTATGAACCGGATAGGGTAGTGTAATTTATGTAACTTAGTGGTGTAGAATTGGATACCCAAAGGTAACATGACTTACTATCTAAGTGACATAAATTATATTAGACCTACATAGGTGATAAAAGAATCTCACCTGAAAAGTGAACACTAGATATGCTTAGGTTTCGCCCAAAGGAGGAATCAAAGTGATATCAATAGTTCATCTTCATAAATTAAAGATTTTGTATTGATTCGAGGCCTTAATGTGAGCTTGTCCTATTTTGTTTAAGTGAACGTTCCCACTTTCCTTCACTCTCATGCAACTAGCATTCTAGCCCTGGATGGTACAAACTTCAATGAATGGTTTGAACATGTCCAATTCACACTGGGTGTACTGGACCTAGACATGGCTCTTTTAGTAGAGAAACCTGATGAAGTGACTGCTGAAAGCACAGCAGACCAGGTTAGCCATGCCAAACCCTGGGAAAGGTCGAATAGACTCAGTCTCATGTTCATCAAGATGACCATTGTCAATAACATCAAGACTTCACTCCCACATACTACTAGTGCATCTGAACTTTTAACTGCTGTTAAAGACCGATTTAAGTCTGCAGATAAGTCATTAGCTGGCACCCTTATGGCTGAACTGACTACCATGAAATATGATGGTAGTAGAGGAGTTCAACAACACATTCTTAATATGACTGATAAAGCTGCCAAGTTAGGATCACTGGGAATGAAAGTTGATGAATCCTTCTTAGTACAGTTCATCCTCAACTCACTTCCTTCTCAGTTCAGGCCATTCAAGATCCACTATAATACTCATAAGGATAAGTGGAATCTGAATGAGCTGACTAGTATGTGTGTTCAAGAGGAAGTGGACTGAGGCAAGAAGGACATCACTCAGTGTTGGCAGTATCTCAAGGAGCTATCCATAAGAAAGGTAAATATGGAAGAGGTAAGAGGTTTCCACCAAAGAAATGGAATGAACCTGGGGAAAGTAGCCAGGGTCATGGCAAAGACTTTCACTGTCAAATGCTACTTTTGTGGTAGAAAAGGACATGTGAAGAAGGACTGCAACAAGAGGAAAGCTTGGTTCGAAAAGAAAGGTATGAATCTTTCTTTTGTATGTTATGAATCAAATCTTGCTGAAGTTCCTTCTAATACTTGGTGGATTGACTCTGGAGCCACAACTCACATAACTAATTCAATGCAGGGATTCCTTACAACCCGAAAACTGAAGGAAAGTGAGAGATTTATCTTTATGGGGAACCGTCTCAAAGTGGAGGTCGAGGCTGTTGGTACTTACCGACTATTCTTAGAGACGGGTCATCAGATGAATCTTGAAGATACTTTTTATATACCTTCGATTTCTAGGGACTTAATGTCATTATCCAAATTAGATGTTGTTGGATATTCTGTTTTATTCAGTTGTGGAAAACTCAGTTTAATGTATAATTCAATGTCGGTTGGACACGGAATTTTATGTGATGGTTTATATAAAATTTCATTGAATGATAAGTTTGCACAATCTCTTTTATCTCTGCATTCGAATATTGGTATTAAACGTGGCTTAATTAATGAAAATTCCTCTATCTTGTGGCATAGACGACTGGGGCATATCTCCAGGGATAGAATTGAAAGATTAGTGAAGAATGGGATTTTGGATAACCTAGACTTCACTGATTTTGGTGTGTGTGTGGATTGCATAAAAGGAAAGCAAACCAAACACACCAAGAAAGGTGCCACAAGAAGTAAAGAGCTTCTTGAAATAATTCATACAGATATTTGCAGACCACTCTCCATTCCATGTTTTACGGGAGAGAGATACTTCATTACCTTTATAGATGATCTGTCACGTTATGGTTATGTGTATCTAATTCATGAAAAGTCTCAGGCTGTTGACATCCTTGAGGTGTTCATTACAGAAGTCGAGAGACAATTAGATAGAAAAGTTAAAATCATAAGATCAGATCGAGGTGGTGAGTTTTATGGAAGATATGATGAGTCAGGACAAAATCCTGGCCCATTTGCCAAATTTCTAGAAAAGCATGGTATTTGTGCTCAATACACAATGCCAGGTACGCCTCAGCAGAATGGTGTTGCTGAAAGGCGAAACCGAACACTTATGGATATGGTTAGGAGCATGATGAGCTTCTCTAATGTACCTAATTCATTGTGGAATGAAGCCTTAAAGACTGCTATGTATATCTTGAACAGGGTTCCTAGTAAGGCAGTCCCAACAACTCCTTTCGAGTTGTGGACTGGTAGGAAACCCAGTTTAAGACATTTACATGTTTGGGGTTGTCCAGCAGAGGCTAGAATATATAATCCACAAGAAAAGAAATTAGACTCAAGAACAATATCTGGGTATTTCATTGGTTATCTAGAAAAGTCTAAGGGGTACAAATTTTATTGTCCTAACCATAGTATAAGAATTGTTGAAACAGGTAATGCCAGATTCCTTGAGAATGGTGAAATTAGTGGGAGTGATGAACCAAGAAAGGTAGATCTTGAGGTGGTAAGGGTAAATATCCCAATACCCTTTCCTTCAAGAAAAATTATTGTCCCTCAGCTTGATCATCAAGCTGAGATACCAGAACAACATTATGATATTGGTTCACCACTCCATGAGGATATCGCCATTGAAAATGTTGTAGAACCGCCACAACCGGCAGCTTTGAGAAGATCTCAAAGGGAAAGAAGATCTGCCATTTCAGATGATTATGTGGTGTATCTACAGGAATCTGATTATGATATTGGGATAAATAAAGATCCAGTTTCATTTTCACAAGCCATAGAATGCAATGATTCTAGTAAATGGGTTGATGCTATGAATGAAGAGTTGAAATCTATGGACCATAACAAAGTCTGGGATATGGTCGAATTGCCTGATAACTGTAAGAAAGTCGGGTGTAAATGGGTCTTTAAGACCAAGCGCGACTCTAAAGGCAATATCGAACGATATAAGGCCAGACTTGTGGCTAAAGGTTTCACTCAGAAGGAAGGCATTGATTATAGAGAAACCTTCTCTCCAGTATCAAAGGACTCTCTTAGAACCATTATGGCCCTTGTAGCTCATTATGATTTGGAGTTACATCAAATGGATGTGAAAATAGCTTTTCTAAATGGAAATTTGGATGAGGAAATTTACATGGAGCAACCTGAAGGGTTCGCAAAGAAAGGACAAGAACACTTGGCTTGCAAATTAAGAAATCCATATACGGACTTAAACAAGCTTCCAGGCAATGGTATATAAAATTTAATGATACCATTACCTCTTTCGGATTTACAGAAAACACTGTTGATCAGTGTATATATCTGAAGATCAGTGGGAGCAAGTTTATTTTTCTGGTTCTGTATGTGGATGATATCTTGTTAGCCAGTAGTGATATTGGTTTGCTGTATGAAACTAAAAGTTATCTTACCAAGAACTTTCAGATGGTTGATATGGGTGAGGTAACTTATGTTATAAGCATAGAGATCTTCAGGGATAGATTTCGAGGATTGCTAGGACTGTCTCAGAAAGGTTATATCAATCGAGTCTTGGAAAGATTTCATATGGAATTGTGTTCAACCAGTTGTGCACCCATTATGAGGGGTGACAAATTAAGTGGGAGCCAGTGTCCCAGAAATGACTTAGAAAAGGGTCAAATGCAGAAAGTTTCATATGCGTCAGCAGTTGGGAGCTTGATGTATGCACATACTTGTACCAGGCCAGATATCAGTTTTGTTGTTGGGATGTTAGGAAGATACCAGAGCAATCCAGGAATGGAGCACTGGAAATTGGCTAAGAAGGTAATGCGATATCTTCAGGGGACGAAGAACCATATGCTCACATATAGGAGATCAGATCAGTTGGAAGTGATAGGCTATTCGGACTCAGATTTTGCTGGTTGCCCAGATAGCAGGAAGTCTACTTCAGGCTTCATATTCATGCTAGCAGGTGGGGCAATCTCGTGGAAGAGTGTAAAGCAGTCTATCACTGCTTCATCCACGATGGAGGCTGAGTTCATAGCTTGTTTTGAAGTCTCGAATCATGCATTATGGTTACGGAATTTTATCTCAGCACTTGGTGTAGTTGATTCTATTGCCAGGCCGCTGAAGATATATTGTGACAATACAGCAGCCGTTTTCTTCTCTAAGAATGGAAAGTACTCTAATGGTTCCAGACACATGGAACTTAAGTACTTTGTGGTTAGAGAAAGAGTTCAGAAACAGAAGGTGTCAATTGAAAGTATAAGTACCACTTTAATGGTTGCTGATCAATGACCAAGGGATTGCCTCCAAAGACATTCAAGGAACATGTTGTTAGAATGGGTCTTTTGAGCAATCTGTAAATGTATGTTTTGGTACTTGTATAATTGACAATATTGCGCAATAAAAGTTTGTTTCTGTATTTCCTGTTATCCAATTATGTGTGCACATATTATGTATGGATGTTTGTTAAACAGGAAATGTCTTAACAAGATAATTACAGGGGTCATTTGGTTATGGACTAAATTAGTAAGGGTTATCAATGTTGTGGTACATAGAAGGGAGTATGACATAGATGTTGTATAACCGTTATGACTCGCATTGGTGGTCCAAGCTAATTGCAGTATTACAATATTTCATGATTTGGGCTTATCAGTTGTTGTTTTTTTTAAAATTCGTGATCACGTGTCAAAGTTTTTCAGCATGGAATCCAATGGAGTCAAAATATATTTTTTTTTGAAAATGAGTCTTTTCTTTTATTTGTTTTCTAAAGTTTTAACCTAATCGGCTAGTGGTCCAAGTGGGAGAATGTTAATCTCACATTAAGGTGGCCCACTACCCTTGGTTAATTAATTGAATTCCTAATTAAAGTTAACTGATATTATGTGTGCCCAAAATTAAAGTTACAATTGTATAAAGTTATTAAATAATCTTTGTGGTATTAAGGGACCATGATGGGTGGTTTTATCACAAGAGATTAATTTGCAATTGTTGACCCTCATCTCTCCTCCTGAAAAGAAAACAGCCTACTCTCTTTCATTTAGAGAAGAACCATCATTATTGTTAGGATTTGTGCAAGGAAAGAAGACAGAGAGAAGAAGGGTTTGCATTAAGGTTTTGCAAGGATTAAAGAGAAGGATCAAGATCTTCATCCATCTACCTTCCTCAATCATTCAATGGCTTCAGGTATGAATTTATGTGTTTATATGAATATGCATTTAAATTCTTCTTGAGATGTAATTGATTCTAGATTCATGCTAGTTTAATCCGCATTAAAGTTCTTTTAATATCTTACAGCGCAGTCCATAGCAGTATACCGTTTACCGAAGGGTAGGAGAAGCCTTCCCTCAAAATCATCAAGACAGAGAGCCTGAAAGAAGAATAAACAAGGATATATAAGCTGAAATTTTCAGAGCCGTTCTACTCCATCTTTTGTGCTGATTATTGGTACAAAATATATGTCAGTTTCACTTGTTTGACCTCGATTCCTAGATCAGACAGTGCCGCAAATATTCTAATCTACATTTAATCTCGATATGGCAATCTTAATTAATATGGCAAAAAGAATTACACATTTACATTTTTTTGGGTGTGTTTACTACACATACTTATTATTTTCTAATTTGATAAACACATACAGCTTTTGGGCTATTTTTTTTTTAAAAAAAGTCATCATTCTGAATTTAATTACAAAAAAAGACATCTTTCAAATTTAATTATAAGAATCAACCTCTACAAGTCACGTTAGAGACTTAGAGTCACGTAGGCGTTGAGCGCTTCCACCTCGCCTGTGTGGCGCTGGGCGACGCAGGGGCAGCAATTTTTGGGTCCGGATTCTTGGACATAAGTTAGAGTGTAAATTGAAGATAATTTTAGACCTGAATTTAACAAAACTGAAACTGAAATTACTCTATCATTCTCTCTAGATCCATAAATCCCCCAAGCTCCAACAATATCGTTGTGGAGCAGCTCGTTCATCAACAATGAGCTCTCGAAGAGGACCTCCGTCTTCGGCCTCTGCCTCTATGTCATCACCAGTGCCATCACCGTCCTCGGTGCCATCATCGTCCTCTTCCTCTTCCTCCTCTCCCTATGCCTCACCTCTCACTTTTGTCGCTGTCACAAGTCTCTGCCACCCAGCTCTAATCCCAAACTCCACCACCGCCAGCAGTAACAACAGCCACCTGCAACAATCCAGCTTCATAGTACCCCTAGTCCCATCTCCAAAGACATCCCCAAGATTGACCCAATTCAATCAAAATTCATTTAGATCGACGTCGAGAAGGCCGAGAGCAAAGGGGAGAAGAGGGGGTTCGTCGAGGAGAATGTGATCGGAGAGGGCGGGTATGGGATCGTGTACTAGGGGGTGTTGGTTAATAACACCATGGTCGCTATCAATAATTTGCTCAACAACAAACAAGAATCTCCTCAGTTTGGTTAGATTTTTTTTTTTGGAGTTTGCTGGTGTTTAGTGATAAAAATTGAATCTTTAGGCTAGACGTAGGGATTTAGGGGCTGCCTATTAAAGTAATTTTAGGTCTGAATTCCACAAACCTGGACCGAAAATAGAGTGATTTTATGTCAGTATTCGTCAAACCCGGATCTAAAATTGTCTTTAATTTACGCTCTAGTTTATATCCGGATTCTCAATACCTGGACCAAAAAATTGCTATCCCACGTCGCCTAGCGCCACACAGGTAAGGCGAAACCACCCAACGCATACGCGGCTTATCAGAAGTCGATTCTGTTAGCCCTATTGTGTTTTAATTTGATGATGACTACTCATTAAGGTACTTATGTACTACCAAATTTTTTAGAGATTTGTGTTTTGATTTAGGTCAAAGCATTTAATTGGGGTTGGATGGATTAGAGCTCATATTACTATATCAATTAAAGAGGTAGCGACATATTTTTTAGCCCAACTTACTCAATTTATCAAGATTATTCAAATTGGAGTTAAAGTGAAGAGACAAAGAATGCAAAATCTATTGAAGCAAGAAAATTAAGCTGAAAATTGCTAAATCTTCTTTAGATTACTATGTAATATAAGAATAACTAAGATAAGAAGTTAAATTGATACTAAATTGCATTTTCACACTGCACATATATGTTTGGTTTGATATCATGTATGTTTTTTTTCAAGTTTTATTAAATTACCCAAAAGCTTTTAAATTGTATATAAAATACCAATATGGGCTAATTTACTTTAATTTTCGCCTATTAAAATTTGTACAAATTTTCTAATATTTTTTCAAAGCATTTAAATCAATTTTTAGAATTGAAGTTCTTCGGATCGTCGAATTGGAGTTCTTTGGATCGTCGCTAGAACGCAACGGCCGATCGGACTAACAATGTAACTTCTGAAGTTGTGCAGTGCGTAATCGAATCGACCACTTGGATGAGTTAGATCATCCGCCATAACTCAGTGCCCTCGGTCACGATTATCTAGACCATGCAGATTGTCTGCTAAAGCTTAGTCTGATCATTCTTTAGATGTTAGTCTTCGACCTGAATTCTCTGTTGGGTCTCAGATTGACCGTCAATTCGATCACCATCAATAAAAATCTGCTTTTGTCTTATTCTCGATCGATCACCAGTACGATCCAATTTTCTGCAGATTTTTGAATTTTTGCGGGAACTTTTTGAAATACTTTTGAATTTATTATTTGAGTGTACAGTACAAGTCACCAACGGTACAATCACATGTGACTGATGTTTTTACTATTCATCCACGGATTGATCAGCAATTTTCTGTTGATCGTCTCCTGGATTGACTTTTTTACTTGAACTGGGTTTGAGCGATCAAACCAATCGACCGTCACACTTCAGCAGTTGATCAAAAGAGTACAAAATTTTATTTTGAGAAGATTTGAGCACGAAATTTTGTGTTGAACTTCTTTTCACTTACTCTTATCTTCTTCTCACTATAAATACTATTTATCTCTACTTTTTTTGGTAACTTTTAAAAAACAAACTCACTCAAAGAAATTTCAAACAAATACTTTTTTTTTTCAAGCTTACTCCTCAATCTTTTCAAAGAGTGATTCAAGCATGTTTTCTAGTTGTGGTTGAGATTTGATTAACACATTCTACTCTTAATATCAATCTCAATTTCTTTAAAAGATTATTTAGATTCCAGATCCAAGCTTTTAGTTTGATTTTCAAGCATCTAGATCTAAAATTGTCAAGTTATACTTACCTTGATTTTCTTACTAGTAAAGCCTCAAAGTTGTATTTTTTATTTTATCAGAGCTTTATTGGTTCTACTCTTATTAAGAGAACAAACTCTTCTTGTGATAGCTTGTTGTGAGAATATCCATCCGCTTGGAAAGTCAGTTCAGTTCATGTGTGTGAGCGACATACACATATTATAAGAGAACTGATCCCATGTTGACACGTAAGATTGACGCTCTTATAATATTATAAGAGGTTCAAAAACTTTAAAGTTTTGTATCACGGAGACCCGACATCTTATCCACGTGTCAACGCGGGATTGACCCTCTTATAATATGTGTGTGTGACTCACACATATGAGCCAAATCTCTTGGGAAGTGGGTTGATAATATGTCTACACTTCTACCCAAAATGAAAGTGAATTGTAAGATCTAGACTTCTACGCAGAAGAAAGTCAAAGTCAAAGTTTCTACCTGGAAAGAAAGACACCAAAAGAGATTGGTTGAAATCTTATACATGAGGCCTTTAGGTAGTGAAGTATGGCGGTTGGTGACCGAATCACCATACATCGCGTGTCAACTCTCGTCGCACTATCTCTCTCCCTCTCCTCTCCCTCTCTTTTATTTAATTGCTTATTTTATTTGACTGTTATTGTTTACTTGTGATTATAGCATTATTTCCAATCAAATTGAGTTTAAATTGTTGTAATTACTTTAAAAATCCTATTCATCCCCCCTTTAGGGTTGCCATATTGACTTTCAAATTTTTATAATTAAATTTCAAAGAGGCCTTTTCTTGAAATTAAACTCAAAAGGAATTTTTTTTTTTTTTAAATTGCCCTTATGCTTTTCCTTGAGAAATATACAACATTTGCACATTTACAAATATGATATTGTCTTAAACCTATCACCGTTTCTTCACGAATAAATACTACTTATTAGTGCTTTTTGAGAAAACAAATATAAAGTAATTGTTAAACTGTATTCAGATTTTAATATATTTACTAAGTATTAGGATTAGGGGTTATATATTATTTCTTAACAAATATTCTTGCCCTCCTGCAAGAAATTATTGAGCATGATGCATCTATGGAGCTACAAAATTCCATTAGATCCAGTAATATTTTGTTTATTTTGCTGTTAGAATCATTTTTTGAGTAGTTGAGATGCTCATAGTTGGTCGGTGTTAGATACAGTAAAGTATTAAGTAATTAATTATATTATAAAATTACAAAATTATTTAGTCATAGAGACCGAGTGGTATTACGACTTGATTTTGTTTTGGGTCATATAAGAAGAGAAGTGCTATTAGTAATTCTTCAAGAGTCGATTACCTTTGTAAATTTTTATCAATAATAAGTATAATTCCTAAAGTTTTAGTTAATTAATTGTTAAACTTTTTTCCTAAATTGCTTAATATTAAGTTGGATTTTGGATATATAATCAGATCACAACCTAAATAGCTCAAGCTTTTAGGTCCTGTGACTGTCAGGTAATTATAGTCTAATAAACCCTTCTCACCTTAGCAAATTATGTGCATAAGAAGGCCAAAAGTCATTGCTGTGAACAATTGAGCATAAAGACCATAAAGAAGTTACTCTCAAGGAAGTTCACAAGCAAATAGCTTACAGGCTAAAAACATATTTGTTATGGAATTTAAGCATAAAACATATGACAGAAATTTTAAAAAAAAAAAAATCCTTACCTGTGCATTTTTTTAATCCAGGGTGTTGCTGATATCAATCTCTGTCAACCAAATAGGAAGCTTCAGTGTGGCTAACTAATCCAACACAGCCCTCATCAGAGGAATGTTCAGTTTAGTGAAGTGCCCCTCCAGTCCAATCCCCTCCAATATAGCTCCCCCATTCTTCAACTCTTTTAACCTTGAGACATACGAATCCACTGTGGAATTCACATCCTCACAAGTCTCCACAACATTAAAATCATTCATGAACAAGGTAGCTCGTGGGTCAGCATTCTGTGCCGTGTCAAAAAATTCTAATGTAGCATTAGGTCCAAGGCGCTCCTCGTAGAAATCAAAATGAAGCATCTCGTTGCTCACATCCCAATGTATGAACTCTCTTTTGTATCTTGACATCAGGCTCTCGATGCGAGAACTGACAGTGGAGCGTAAGGCATCTGTGGTGAGCTGTGGTATACTTTGGGTCCTCCCAACAGATGTTGTGACCGCGGACCAGAATCAGGTTAGAATGGATGAAGTCAAGCATTTGGTCGGCTAGAGTGTAGTTTAGCTTGCCTTGCTCAGGCTCTGTCGCGTGCCACTTGAGTTCGTTCTCAAAGACTGCAGCATTGAACCGGTCGATGAACCAAGCCTGAAGGGAGTTAGCATCGGTATCATATTTTGTGGCAAAATATAACAAGAAGCTAGAGAGTAATCTGAGTCTGCACTTGAGTAGTCCCAAATTGGTTCAGCTTTCTATATCAGAATTGGTTTGTTTGATGATCATGAAGTATTTCATCATCTAATTTTGTACAAAATAATAGAAGGCATTAGTCATATAGGTTTTAACAGTTACATCGAGTCGAAATGTAGAACCATCTTTGCAATGTGAGTAGGCTGTATATATCCATCCATCTATATGTAACCTGGCTTCATGTAACAAAATTAGGTGTTAATTTTGTTTTATGATCTATACTCATCATTGACTGATGTAAATTTGATAGTCTCTGGAACCATCAGAAGAACAATAATGCTTCCACCCCCAACCCCGGCTTTTTAAGGGTAGTAGAGTTGATTACCTGTAAGCGGAGTTCCCTATGATGGTTTTGGCTATTGCAGAACGAAAAGGGAGTCTTTAGATAGTTGCTGGGCCGAGACGGATGCTCCACTGATGTGGTTCCCTGGTGCATCTGACACATGAATGGCAACTGCGCGCTTTCTCTTCTGCATCACGTATTCCAACAACGATAACTATATGTCGCATCTGGCCAAACTACTTGAGGTGGAAGAGGGAGTAGCAGCAGAGTATTACCGTTCTTATAGTTTCTTGTTGGTGCATCTCCCCTGCTCAACTGAGAAGGGCTGTAAAGAAGCACTTCTCACCGAGATATCAATAGGATTGTTTTCTGCATCTGTACAGGAAAAAAATGAAATTGGTTTGCTGAGTAAATTTAACATGTACTATTTAAATGTGACGAGAAGTTCTGGATAACCTCGAAGAAGAGGAGTGGCGCTTTAGAGTATGAGTCAAGTACAAAACCACCCTTGAGAAAGGACCAGCAGCCACTCTTCGCCACCACTGTCCCTATGCATTTCAATGTCGAATTATCTGTGGATAGTCTTGCATTCAGTAGAGCTGATTCGCCTCCTTTGATTTTCACCCAACCTGTCAACGATGATCTCAGTGAGATTTGTACTAGGATGCACTTTACTTGGTGAACTATGGTGAAACCTCATGTCCTTCAGCTATGACATATCTTCTCAAGAACTCCAAACATTGGTTACTGAAATCAATTGTCACTGGATGTGCACTTCAAAGTAGAGTTTGCCTTACTTTCTTTCCTAGTGTTCTTTCAATATGGAACAAACTTCTCGTAATAAGACAAAACAAGTGCACACGAGATCGTTATATGATAAAATGATAACAAACCATTTAAGTATTATCTTACAGTTTAGAAAATCCAGATAATGTAAAAGACAATGGTTTTGGATATATTAGGTTAACTTGCCTTAATTTTTGTTTTCACCCAATACAACTCTTGCAGCTTTTGTTATTGAGAGAAACATTGAAACCTAGGTTTGAAATCTCAGAATTGGCTTTAAGTTTTTCATATCAAAATCATTAGTATCAGCAATAATCAACCATTTCATCTCGACCATATGGGCAATCGGTCGTACTGAACATATTAGTACAGGCTGTATATATTGATATTGGGTGATATTTCAAACCATGACTGAAACCATGAACCTTGAAGACGCTCAGGGACTTAGCTCATTTGGTTACTGAATTATTGAAGAGACGATAAAGGGGTGATTTGGCAATCTAGGGCAGATAAAAGCTCCTGATGGAAATGGCTTCCGAATTTTATGCTGCCATAAATTTTCAGATATGACAAAGGACGCCCAAATAAAGGTAATGCAAGATTTTTACAAGGGGGAAACTAAGATTATGATAACTTGTCATTGCTCAGACAGTGGTAATTCCTAAACAGAAAAAGGAAGCTAAATATAATGGTGATTGTAAACCTATTGGTTTGAGGAGATCTTCGCTTAAATATTATGTCGAAGGTCCATACCAATACGTTGAAAGCTTCCCTCGGCTTTTTGGTGGAAGAATTTGGAAAAGTGAATGTTATTAAGCTAATGTGTGAATCTTAGCGCTTGTTTCATTGGGTCCTAAGTTATAAAATAATTTGTTTGAACAAATCTTTTGAAGATCTGGGTGAATTTTGTGAGACGATTGGATTATCTAGAATTCTAGATGTTTTATCTTTCTAATCAACTCAAGACCATCAGACAGATACAGCATGCACCCACACAAATATACACATTGGTCACAAGGTGGGTTTCTACCCTTTGACTGAGAGATAGATGGAGCCATGATACATTATCAATTAGAGGCGTGCACCATTCTTTGTTGATGATTTTAGAAGATTTTCTTCATTGCAAGAGATCACTTGAATATTCATGGTTTAAAGAAGGGATTTCTTGTATTTTGTGGGAGTTTTTCAATTGTAGAGTGGAGATCCCTTGGGCATTTTTATTGAAGATATTTGGTGAAGAATCAAAGAAACTGTTGCCAGATTTGTAATGTTCTCTCTAGCAGTGGGATTTTCAGACTTTGAACTGGGTTCTATCCCAAGCATTTAACTACATATACCAACTCTGCAAGCTAGATGTGTTAGTCTCACATTAAGGTGGCCCACTAACCTTGGTTAATTAATTGGATTCCTAATTAAAGTTAACTGATATTAAAGATGCCCATATTAAAGTTACATTTATATATATGTTAATAATCACATGAGGTATAAAGGAACCATGATGGGTGGTTTTATCTCAAGGTTATTTTAGTAAATGTTGGACCCTCTTCTCTCCTCCTGAAAAGAATATAACCTAGGCTCATTATTTTGTGACCAATAAGAGAATCCATCATATTAGAAAAGGTTGTGAAAAGAAAAGGAGACAGAGAGAAGAAGGGTCTGCATTAGGGTTCTTGCAGGATTAAAGAGAAGAATCAAAGTCTTCATCCATCTACTCTCTTCAGTTCATCAATGGCTTCAGGTATGGAGAATTTAGTATTGATTTAATTATGTATTTGATTTCTTGAGATTATTGATTCTGGATCCATGACAATTTATCCGCATTAAGTTTATACAAATCTCTTACATTTGTATCAGAGCCTGGGTTTTAGAATCAATACATCTTGGTTTATAGATTATGAAAAATTAGGGTTTTTGATTAACAGTTCATAAAAATCAAATTTTTGATCTTTTAATTGTAGAATTTTAAGAGGATTTATTAACCCTAATGTTCTGTTCAATTTTCTCTAATTGTACAATTGATTGGGATCAAATTTCAGGAATTATTAACCCTAATTTTTCCCTAATTAAATTTTTCCGTCGGCTGTCTGGAACTGCCCGCGATAACAGTTTTGTCGACTATTAGTCGACTAGCCCGAAACACTAGTCGACTAAGTATTTTTCTAGAAACTTAAGAACTCTCTGTTTCGGTACAGGAGTCGACTAATTATTTGAGTAGTCGACTAATAAAATGTATAGTCGACTAACTCTTTTTCCCAAGTCGACTAACAATTTAACCGAGAGTTGCCTTCCAACAGGAGTCGACTAATAAAATGTGTAGTCGACTAATAAAATTTATAGTCGACTAATAATATTGGTATAGTCGACTAACTTTTCTTTGCCCTAGTCGACTAGACCTAAATGTATAGTCGACTTGACTTGACCCAAGTCGACTAGTCCTTCTTAGTAGTCGACTAATGGTTGTTTAATTCAATCGTTAAAGTATGTTACACATTAAAATTATTGTGTTAATAATGATTGATGTTAGTCAAGTAATAGAATTGGAGTATTATAGTATTACTCAAATAAAAGATTAGAGAATATTGTTGGTTAGTTTTGTATTCATAAGGCTTATTGATTTAGTAGTTGCCAAAGTGACCTATGTTAGTAAATCTTATGAATATACAACTACATAAAAGACTTGTCAATGAGGATGACATAAAAGACAATAATATTCTCGATGGCGGTTCTAGTTAGGAGATTGGGACTGGCCCAAAGGAAAGTCTCTTTCAAATAATTAGGAACCGGGGTAGGATAGTGTAATTTATGCAACTTAGTGGTGTAGAATTGGATACCCAAAGGTAACATGACTTACTGTCTAAGTAGCATAAATTATATTAGACCTACATAGGTGATAAAAGGTCTCACCTAAAGAGTGAACACTGGATATGCTTAGGTTTCGCCCAAAGGAGGAATCAAAATGATATCAATAGTTCATCTTCATTAAATTTAAAGTTTTTGTATTGATTCGAGGCATTAATGTGAGCTTGTCCTATTATGTTTCAGTGAACGTTCCCACTTCCCTTCACACTCATGCAACTAGCATTCCAGCCCTGGATGGTGCCAACTTTTCTGAGTGGTTTGAACATGTACAATTTACACTGGGTGTTCTGGACCTTGACATGGCCCTTTTACTAGAGAAACCTGATGGAGTGATTGCTGAAAGTACAGCAGAATAGGCTAGCCATGCCAAAGCTTGGGAAAGGTCGAATAGACTCAGTCTCATGTTCATCAAGATGACCATTGCCAATAACATCAAGACCTCACTCCCACATACTACTAGTGCATCTAAACTTTTAACTGCTGTTAAAGACCGATTTAAGTCTGCAGATAAGTCATTAGCTGGCACCCTTATGGCAGAACTTACTACCATGAAATATGATGGTAATAGAGGAGTTCAACAACACATTCTAAATATGACTGATAAGGCTGCGAAGTTAGGATCACTGGGAATGAAAGTGGATGAATCCTTCTTAGTACAGTTCATCCTTAACTCACTTCCCTCTCAATTTGGGCCATTCAAGATCCACTATAATACTCATAAGGATAAGTAGAATCTGAATGAGCTGACTGGTATGTGTGTACAAGAGGAAGTGAGACTGAGGCAAGAAGGGCAGCACTCAGTGTTGGCAGTAACTCAAGGAGCTATCCATAAGAAAGGTAAATATGGAAGAGGTAAGAGATTTCCATCAAAGAAAGGAAATGACCATGGGGAAAGTAGCCAAGGTCATAGAAAGGTTTTCACTGTCAAATGCTACTTCTGTGACAGAAAAGGACATGTGAAGAAGGACTGCAATAAGAGGAAGGCTTGAATCGAAAAGAAAGGTATTAATCTTTCTTTTGTATGTTATGAATCAAATCTTGCTGAAGTTCCTTCTAATACTTGGTGGATTGACTCTGGAGCCACAACTCATATAACTAATTCAATGCAGGGATTCCTTACAACCCGGAAACCGAAGGAAAGTGAGAGATTCGTCTTTATGGGGAACCGTCTTAAAGTGGAGGTCGAGGCTGTTGGTACTTACCGACTACTCTTAGAGACGGGACATCAGATGGATCTTGAGGATACTTTTTATGTACCTTCGATTTCTAGGAACTTAATGTCATTATCCAAATTAGATGTTTTTGGATATTCTGTTTTATTCAGTTGTGGAAAACTCAGTTTAATGTTTAATTCAATGTCGGTTGGACATGGAATTTTATGTGATGGTTTATATAAAATTTCATTGAATGATGAGTTTGCACAATCTCTTTTATCTCTGCATTCGAATGTTGGTATTAAACGTGGCTTAATTAATGAAAATTCCTCTATCTTGTGGCATAGACGACTGGGGCATATCTCCAGGGATAGAATAATAAGATTAGTGAAGAATGGGATTTTGGATAACCTAGACTTCACTGATTTTGATGTGTGTGTGGATTGCATAAAAGGAAAGCAAACAAAACACACCAAGAAAGGTGCCACAAGAAGTAAAGAGCTTCTTGAAATAATTCATACAGATATTGCGGACCACTCTCCATTCCATATTTTATGGGAGAGAGATATTTCATTACCTTTATAGATGATCTGTCACGTTATGGTTATGTATATCTAATTAATGAAAAGTCTCAGGCTGTTGACATCCTTGAGGTGTTCATTACAGAAGTCGAGAGACAATTAGATAGAAAAGTTAAAATCATAAGATCAGATCGAGGTGGTGAATTTTATGGTAGATATGATGAGTCAGGACAAAATCCTGGCCCATTTGCCAAATTTCTAGAAAAGCGTGGTATTTGTGCTCATTACACAATGCCAGGTACGCCTCAGCAGAATGGTGTTGCTGAAAGGCGAAACCGGACACTTATGGATATGGTTAGGAGCATGATGAGCTTCTCTAATGTACCCAATTCATTGTGGAATGAAGCCTTAAAGACTGCTATGTATATCTTGAACAGGGTTCCTAGTAAGGCAGTCCCAACAACTCCTTTCGAGTTGTGGACTGGTAGGAAACCTAGTTTAAGACATTTACATGTTTGGGGTTGTCCAGCAGAGGCTAGAATATATAATCCACAAGAAAAGAAATTAGATTCAAGAACAATATCTGGGTATTTCATTGGTTATCCAGATAAATCTAAGGGGTACAAATTTTATTGTCCTAACTATAGTACAAGAATAGTTAAAACTGGTAATGCCAGATTCCTTGAGAATGGCGAAATTAGTGGGAGTGATGAACCAAGAAAGGTAGATCTTGAGGAGGTAAGGGTAAATATCCCAATACCCTTTCCTTCAAGAGAAATTGTTGTCCCTCAACTTGATCATCAAGCTGAGATACCAGAACAACATAATGGTGTTGGTTCACCACTCCATGAGGATATTGCCATTGAAAATGTAGTAGAACCACCACAACCGGCAGCTTTGAGGAGATCTCAAAGGGAAAGAAGATCTGTCATTTCAGATGATTATGTGGTGTATCTACAGGAATCTGATTATGATATTGGGATTAATAAAGATCCAGTTTCATTTTCACAAGCCATAGAATGCAATGATTCTAGTAAATGGGTTGATGCTATGAATGAAGAGTTGAAATCTATGGACCAAAATAAAGTCTGGGATCTCGTCGAATTGCCTAATAACTGTAAGAAAGTCGGGTGTAAATGGGTCTTTAAGACCAAGCGCGACTCTGAAGGCAATATCGAACGATATAAGGCCAGACTTGTGGCTAAAGGTTTCACTCAGAAAGAAGGCATTGACTATAGAGAAACCTTCTCTCCAGTATCAAAGAAGGACTCTCTTAGAATCATTATGGCCCTTGTAGCTCATTATGATTTGGAGTTACATCAAATGGATGTGAAAACAGCTTTTCTGAATGGAGATTTGGATGAGGAAATTTACATGGAGCAACCTGAAGGGTTCGCAAATGAAGGTAAAGAACACTTGGCTTGCAAATTAAAGAAATCCATATACGGACTTAAACAAGCTTCCAGGCAATGGTATATAAAGTTTAATGATACCATTACCTCTTTCGGATTTACAGAAAACACTGTTGATCAGTGTATATATCTAAAGACTAGTGGGAGCAAGTTTATCTTTTTGGTTCTGTATGTGGATGATATCTTGTTAGCCAGTAGTGATATTGGTTTGCTGTATGAAACTAAAAGCTATCTTACCAAGAACTTTCAGATGGTTGATATGGGTGAGGCAACTTATGTTACTGGCATAGAGATCTTCAGGGATAGATCTCGAGGATTGTTAGGATTGTCTCAGAAAGGTTATATCAATCGAGTCTTGAAAAGATTTCATATGGAAATGTGTTCAATCAGTTGTGCACCCATCATGAAGGGTGACAAATTAAGTGGGAGCCAGTGTCCTAGAAATGACTCAGAAAAGGGTCAAATGCAGAAAGTTCCTTATGCGTCAGCAGTTGGGAGCTTGATGTATGCACACACTTGTACCAGGCCAGATATCAGTTATGCTGTTGGGATATTGGGAAGATACCAGAGCAATCCAGGAATGGAGCACTGGAAATTAGCTAAGAAGGTGATGCGGTATCTTCAGGGAACGAAGGACCTAATGCTCACATATAGGAGATCTGATCAGTTGGTAGTGATCGGCTATTCGGACTCAGATTTTGCTGGTTGCCCAGATAGCAGGAAGTCTACCTCAGGCTTTATTTTCTTGCTAGCAGGTGGGGCAATCTCGTGGAAGAGTATAAAGCAGTCTATCACTGCTTCATCCACGATGGAGGCTGAGTTCATAGCATGTTTTGAAGCCTCGAATCATGCATTATGGTTACGGAATTTTATCTCAGCACTTGGTGTAGTTGACTCTATTGCTAAGCCGCTGAAGATATATTGTGATAATACAGCAGCCATTTTCTTCTCTAAGAATGGTAAGTACTCTAATGGTTCTAGACACATAGAACTGAAGTACATGGTGGTTAGAGAAAGAGTTGAGAAATAGAAAGTGTCAATTGAAAGTATAAGTACCACTTTAATGGTTGCTGATCCAATGACAAAGGGATTGCCTCCAAAGACATTTAAGGAACATGTTGTTAGAATGGGTCTTTTGAGCAATCTGTAAATGTATGTTTTGGTACTTATGTAATTGATATTATTGCGCAATAAAAGTTTGTTTCTGTGTTTCCTGTTATCCAATTATGTGTGCACATATTATGTATGGATGTTTGTTAAAAGGAAATGTCTTTACAAGACAATTACAGGGGTCATTTTGGTTATGTACTTAATTAGTAAGGGTTATCAATGTTGTGGTACATAAAAGGGAGTATGACATGGATGTTGTATAACCGCTATGACTCGCATTGATGGTCCAAGCTAATTGCAGTATTACAGTATTTCATATTTGGGCTTATCAGTTGTTGTTTTTTAAATTCGTGATCACGTGTCAAAGTTTTTCAGTATGGAATCCAATGGAGTCAAAATGTTTTGAAAAATGAGTCTTTTCTTTTATTTGTTTTCTAAAGTTTTAACCTAATCGGTTAATGGTCCAAGTGGGAGAATGTTAGTCTCACATTAAGGTGGTCCACTAACTTTAGTTAATTAATTGGATTCCTAATTAAAGTTAACTGATATTAAAGATGCCCATATTAAAGTTACATTTATATATATGTTAATAATCACATGAGGTATAAAGGAACCATGATGGGTGGTTTTATCTCAAGGGTTATTTTAGTAAATGTTGGACCCTCTTCTCTCCTCCTGAAAAGAATATAACCTAGACTCATTATTTTGTGACCAATAAGAGAATCCATCATAATAGAAAAAGTTGTGAAAAGAAAAGGAGACAGAGAGAAGAAGGGTCTGCATTAGGGTTCTTGCAGGATTAAAGAGAAGGATCAAAGTCTTCATCCATCTACTCTCTTCAGTTCATCAATGGTTTCAGGTATGGAGAATTTAGTATTGATTTAATTATGTATTTGATTTCTTGAGATTATTGATTCTGGATCCATGGCAATTTATCCGCATTAAGTTTATACAAATCTCTTACAAGATGTTGACATTTATAAGGATGTTTAGGGCAAAAAAAAAAAAAAGCAAAGCCCATGTGATGTATAAATGTGGTTGCCAATTGCTAGGGTCTTGGATCTATTATGCAACATTTTCCTTGTGGGCATTTTGCATTTTACAGTCATTTCATATCTTTACTTCCAGATCAATCACAATCCTAATATATATGTATGCCTTTTTTCCATTGACTAATATGTTTCTGCTCGGCTTCATAAACAACACATCCAAATGCTATCTGATCTTGATTATTACTCTGTTCTCAATTATACACAGCCAACAGCACTAGTTCAGAACAAAATGTAGGGGTTTATTTCTGAACACTATTTTGTATCATTTTCAGAAGATCGATCGAAAAAGAAATTCTAAGAAAATTCGCTGTAGAGAACCCTCCATCAAACAGTGGAGGCTCAGGGTGAGATATGCACTGCAGAGAAGGAAAAATACTTCACTCTTTTCTTTGAAAAATGATTAGCAAGGTATCTTCAAAGTAGATGGTGATTGATGATAGCATCATTCTTTTTCGTAATTTTCCGTATGAGTACTGCATATTTGATTTCATCTATAAATTCATTTTCTTTCCTGTGAGTTCTAATATCGATAAGAATTCTAGTTCTTATTGTTCATATGTTATTGTATGAATATACCATAAAGTATGCGTAGATTAACGATTGGGAACAGGAAAATACCCTCAACTAGAAATTGGATAGATTATGGACATATGGATTGTGGATTACAAGCTCTCAAAGAGCCTTTTGGCAATTAATTACAAATTGGAATCTATAAATTCATTTTCTTTCCTGTGAGTTCTAATATCGATAAGAATTCTAGTTCTTATTGTTCATATGTTATTGTATGAATATACCATAAAGTATGCGTAGATTAACGATTGGGAACAGGAAAATACCCTCAACTAGAAATTGGATAGATTATGGACATATGGATTGTGGATTACAAGCTCTCAAAGAGCCTTTTGGCAATTAATTACAAATTGGAATCTATAAATTCATTTTCTTTCCTGTGAGTTCTAATATCGATA